>BQKZ01003822.1:34523-51737 GCA_036244855.1 Temnopleurus reevesii
ATGTGAAATTCTGTGTACAAAATGAATGAAGAGTTCTCCATGTTGGCAGCCATTTTGTTCCTGTACGGTGCCAATTTGAGGAGCCCATGAGGGGTTTAAATCAAAACTTTGAAAATTCATAACTTTTGTAATGAATGGATTGTCCGATTTTGCTCAAATTGTCACACTTTGATCGTTATATTTTTCTCCACCCATTGAGAGCACATCAATGTCTGGGTGAAGTTCCCCTTTAACTTTGCCATCTTGGTTGATTAATGAAGGAATTGGTCTCTCTGCATGGTGATTGATTAGGTCTGTGTATCAGCACACACACATGTAGAATTGTTATGGTGCAGAAGGGAGTGGGCGAAATAAATTAGAAATAAATACTAAAATGTTTTTCTTGAAATCAGCCATTAAATTTCATTAAAGCCCAGATAAAACTTTGGGAAACGTTACAACCTAAAATGTGCAAAATATTTTAGTGTCGTGTCCCCCGACACTAATTCAATATTTTCTTTCTTGATAAAGGACAACTTCCCATTAACAGAGTTGGATGAACATTTCAGAATGTTATTGTTGTGCATACATTTTTATCATTCTATTGTCAAATCTCGGAAATAGTTTCGAATATGCCAGATAACAAGCAAAATATTGTTATAACCAAGAGAGGACGCTAAATGTGATTTGATTTTCAAAAGAATCAGCTCGTTATTGCTTGTTTATTTTTGTTTGTTTTTTTTATTTTTGCTGGATAATTAACATAATCTTGATAATGAGACAGATAATTCTTGTAATAATAAGACGTGATATTACTCTTCAAACGGAGCAGATAAAAACTTTTTCTTTTATAGTTGCTGTATTTCTCTTTGGAAATTTGTTTAACATGGAAAATATGCTATGGTTTTTTAAATGTGTATAAGAGTGATAAGAATGATAAACATAAACAAATGTACATTTCTTAAAATTTACCAAAACTATACTTGGACTAAAAATCGTACCGTATTTTTATTTTCTTGTTTGCTCACTTATATCTTTGGCCATTTAGCCTCTTAGCAGGAGAAAGTTCTACATTGCTTTTGTTATATGAACAATTAATAGGGAGTAGCAATTCCCATCTTTTTTTTTTCTTTTTCTTTTTTGAAGGGGAATGGCGTACGCGCCTGCATAAAATTTTTTTTTTTTTTTTTTTTTTTTTTGGGGGGGGGGGGGGGCCCTTTGTTGAACCAACACACCGGCATTGGCATTTGAAATATGTTGATGTCGCTTTGGATTTAATATATGTATACATACAATTCCTTTAAAAAATGTTTCTATATTTCCTTGTGTACCATAGTTTGTATTGTTATGGTATATATTTTGTGTTACCTTTCAATATTTATGCCAAACAAACGAAGGCCCGCTATGCAGTTCGCAAAAAGAGGGGGATGTGGGCATTTTCTAACAGCCTGGGCCTGCCCATGTAAGTTGCCATCAAATCTCAACCAGATTTCTCATTAATTGTGTGGTCTGCATGATTAATTACACCAATTTCTTATGTTTGTTTCCCAAGCAACCGAGAGCCATTAATTAAATAGCCAACCGAAAGTAGTTAGGAAAGTAATTTGATCCCAGATAATATTCGCAATTAACAGTAGAGTATATACATAATTTAAGTGGTTGTCTGTATGTTTTTCCTTATTTTCTTCAATACGGCTTTGTCACCAAATTTTGAAATCTGCTTTAGACTACACTATCTAAACATTTTGTTAAAAATGCCAAGTATTTGCAACACACAACCAACACAAATAGATGTATTTGTCACACCATGTCAATATAATTAGATAATTGCAAAAAAACAACGTTGAACATAATGTACACATTTAGTCAATTATATATGCCCAGCTTCTTACGGAAATTATAATAATATATATGAATAACAATATCCATATAGAGCGTACGACGAGCGTCAGTCCACCACATGACCTGCGTCTTTGTACGTAAAGGGAGCGTTTTTAACTTTCAAAAACGCTGGGCCGACGCAGGCTAAAAACGCANCCTTTATCAAGAAAGAAAATATTGATTTAGCGTCGGGGGCTACGACGCTAAAATATTTTGCACACTTTAGGTTGTAACTTTTCCAAAACTTGTTAATTTTTCGCACAATTTTTTGTACAATATGTTCATGAGATCAGGTTTTATTCTAAGTAGATTTGAAGACAACATTTAGCTATAAAAATATTCGCTTTTACCAAAACTGTACTTGGGCTTTGATATTATGTACACATTTAGTCAATTATATATGCCCAGCTTCATACGGAAATTATAATAATATGAATAACAAGATCCATAAAGAGCTTAACATGAAGTGTTTCTAAGCAAAATGGCTACCATTTGGCGCTTACTGCTTTCAAAGGATTCATTCATACCAACTACTACCCATTCACCTCACATGGGTTGAGGGCAGCACAATGTTGATTTAGCTGAAGGGAATTGAAGTCACGTTGGGATTTGAACCTACTACCCTTGGGTTGAAAGGCGAGAGTCAGAAACACTACAGACCTTTGTCCAATAGTCATGTGGGCAGCGTGTTGCCTAATGTTGGGTAAAATGTAAGAGTGCAGAGTGATTCGGAAACTTAACATAATGAAGGACAAACCTAAAGTTTCCTGCTTTTTTTCAATGAGAACGAATAAAGAATTATAATCATCATGATGACTGATTACTGATAACGAAATATGAAAAGCATGCGTCACACCTTCCTTTGGTTTTTAGCCTGCGTTGACCTAGCGTTTTTTTGAAATTAAAAACGCTCCCTTGACGGACAGCATATATTACGCAGATCAGACGGTGGACTGACATTCGGCTTACGCTCAATGAGCGTACGACAGTCCACCACATGACCTGCGTCTTTGTGCGTAAAGGGAGCGTTTTTAATTTTCAAAAACGCTGGGCCGACGCAGGCTAAAAACGCGAAGGTGTGATGCAGGCCTTGAGGACGACGTACACCTTTGCGTTATTTCAAAACAAATTCAAAACACTCCCTGGACGCACAAAGACGCAGATCATACGTTGGGCTGACGTTCGGCACTGATGTGCAAATTTAAAGCCTGCGTCACACCTTTGCGTTTTTAGCCTGCGTCGGCCCTGCATTTTTTTTAAAGTTAAAAACGCTCCCTTGACGCACAAAGACGTAGGTCATGCGGTGGATTGACGCTCGCCGTACGCTCGTTGAGCGCAAGCCAAACGTCAGTCCACCGTCTGATCTGCGTATGCTGACCGTCAAGGGAGCGTTTTTAATTTTCAAAAACGCAAGGCCGACGCAGGCTAAAAACGCAAAGGTGTGACGAAGGTTTAATGATGCGCATATCTGTTGTGGGCTTGTTAGTTCATGTGCGCATCTAATGCCCACTCGTTGTCTACAGTCTACAAGCCTACGTCAGCCAGTTTCGAACACCCACTATTGTTCCCGATGAAAAGTGAACCACTTATCGAGTTGAGCCCCCCCCCCCCCCCCCATCCACGCTACGGCAACGTTTATTACATTCACCCCCTTTCACAAAGTGACACAGAAAAGGAATCTGAATACACGTAACTAATTTCAATCAGTAAATTTCATTATAATCTTATTCAAGATCAATATCTATTAAAACTGCATGATTTAAATCAATAGGATTGTTGACAAAGGGAATATTTACATGATGTAACTTTGCTGTACCATGAGAAAAAAAATCAGTTATGTACAACATGGTGTGTAATATCTTCTGGTTTGATTGGAGGCTCGCATTTACAAGAGTGCCTCTAATATGACGTTTTGATTTGATTGATTTATTTTTCCATTTCAACATCATTTCCACAATTTGAACAACAAATTATAATCATTTTGCAATAGAAACAAAAATATTTACATAGACAAATCAATGATACATAATGTTTGGAAAGTGATAGAGAGGTAGACGGGAATGCCGAAAAAGCGAGGCTTGTAAAACGCATGCCCCTTCTTACATTAAGATTACTTTAACAGTTATTAGTTGTCGAACACAATAATCAATATAAGTAATTATGACAAAAATACAGGATAACATGAGAGAAATGAGAAAATAAGAGGATTAAGGAGAAGGGTCTATAACGTTGCAAGTTACAAGGGTGGTATGAAAAGAGGACAGGATGGGGTATTAAAAAGGGGTAAGAAGAACGAGAGAAAGAGGGCAGGCGCAGCTCCACAGGATGTTTAATGATACGGTGAAAAATAAAGATGTTCATTAGAATTGTAAGTGGAAAAGCAATTAGGCCTACTAAGCAATTTATCCTACTGTCCTAGGTTTAGTTCAGCACAGTGTGAATAAATTCCTTGCTGAAGAAAATTAACGCCATGGATTGGGCTCGAACTCACGAGCACCTGCTTGAAAGGCGAAAGTCGGAACCACTGCACCACGACGCTTCCGCAAGCTGTGAACGCAGGCGATACGTTTAGCATTCGTCCGAATACCATATGTCCTTATCAATTTGTTTTCTATTCGTTGAAATAAATCGGAGCAAAATTTCGTGGAAAATATCACTATTCTATATTTCATTCGTTTATTTCATGATCAATCGTAGGGCCCATTTACGTAATCTTTCTTCAAACTCATGTTGTTAGCTCGCCCTCTTTTCGGCACGTAGTTGACGTAATTCTCATCAAGTTGCGGAACATTCTTGCTAAATCGCTGATATTCAGACGGACGCAGCGATGCAGCTTGTACCGTAGAGGGCGGGCTTGATATGTTCATATTGCTGTAGGTGTGGTCTTCTACGGACGTCATTAGCAGTGTTTCTGAGTCACTTCCTTCAGTCAGTGGAGGTCTAGTGGCATGCCAACTGGAGATACCATCAGTCATATCAGCAGGGATGTCAGCAGGGATGTTGGCATACTGTTGCTCGCTGTCAGGTTCATCATACTCTCTCGATGGGCTGTCATTTCTGGGTCTGCTCGACGCGTCTCCTTCAAGATTATCGTTGGGTAGTTGCCTGCTTCCGGGTGTTGGCAGAGGTCTGTCTTCCAACCTAAATGGTACATTCCCTTGTATGTCCCTTACGTGTGTCTTGTTTGCTGATTGCAACATATCCTGTCGCTGATTCTTGGTTTCGACACCACAAATGGCCGGTCTGAATGGCATTGGAAGGACGTAATCCTGCAATTCTAATGACTCCGCTTGTTAAATCTGCTGCGAATTCTTCAACATCGGATTAGATAGGTATGTCAGAGTCATGATCGATGGTTCAACCCCGTGCGTTTGCGGATGCTCGAAGTTCTTCGTCGATGACCGGCAGAAATATGTTTTATTTATGTTCTCCGTACGGGCATCTGTGGACCTGCTAACACTGACCGATGACGTTGGAAGTGAGATTCTTCGTCCGATGTTCTTTGGGCTGGCCCAGGCTCTCTCTTGATCTGCCAGATTACTTCTGCGTCGCCGTTTCATATATTTCGTCACGAGGCTTGATAAAGATAAAGGTGAATAAATAAATTGATTAGCATTTTTGAGGAGTTTTAGTATAATAACGGTGGATGTAATTTGGAATTACTTGAAAAGTCAAATGATGTATCTCATGTGGATTGGAAACTGTTGTTATATTGTCATTAGTAATGTTGTTATTTTTTGTTATTTTTTTCATGATCATGCACTGTAACTTAGGATTTTTAATTGTATTAATCTTATTGACGTGCTATGATAGACACTGGTAAAGTAAGTCATGAAATTTAATCATTTAGATGTTTAAATTTTCAACTGTTCTGTCATTCACAGGTTGAGTTGAATCAGAATAAACTTTGATGAAATTGGATGAACAATCATGAAATATCCAACCTTGCTTCAGTCACAAGGAAAGCCCCGATTCAACACCACTCAGCACGTCTCTTCATCCAAGACTGAATGAGCAATAACAAAACATCGTATTGAGTCGTGTTGAATCGGGGCTTCGTTGTGACTGGGTTATTGAATACATCTTATTATCCCATTTGTTTCTTTCAGTTCTGAAAGGACATTATATTGTCTATAGGAGAATGCAGAATGCTTACCAGATAATGACCAAGGAGATTATGAGTCCCGCAACGCCAGATCCTATTTTGATGATGAAGATCAAACGATGGCCTGAAAAAAAAATAAGGGCATACGATATATTCTCCAAACAAATAACCCGCCAGTAATATCAAATATACAACTGAATAGCCTTACAAATACAACTGTATAAGCATTTTATTCATTTATCTATTCATATATTTAGTTATATATATACATATATATATATATATATATATATATATATTCATTCATCTATTTATCGTTTCATCAGGATATCCCATTCAACAAAAATTGATCTTTCATGGGGTCCGGTCTGCAAACATAAAAACTAAATATGTTCAAAATTGAAAACTTGAATAAATGAATAAATGAATAAATAAATAATTGATAATATAACAACGAATACAATTAAACGTAACATTGAAAAAAAAAACCCAAAGTACCATAGTATCATGACCAAGATGAGAGAGAGAGAGAGAGAGAGAGAGAGAGAGAGAGAGAGATAAGAAAGAGAGAGAGAGAGAGAGAGACAGAGATAGAGATAGAGAACACGAAAGAAAGGTAAAATTACATAATCACATACTGTAATTGCCTGGTGTATTTGTCAGCTTCGTGGGGATTTCAATGGTAGTCATCTCGACAAACTGGACATCCGTCATCATTGTCGTCATCGAAGTCGTTATGGTGCTGCTCCACAGTTTAGTTGTTATCACTGGGTATAAATATAATAATAATGATAATAATAATAATAATAGTAATAATAATACACAACATTTATATAGCGCTTAATACGAAGTGTTTCTAAGCGTTCTGTACATTATTATCCGGCTATAGCATGGCTACCATTCGGCGCCCACTGCATTAAAGGAATTTCTTCCTACCGGTACCCAGTCACCTCACCTGGGTTGAGTGCAGCCCAGTGTGGACACATTTGTTACTGAAGGAAATTGACGCCATGGGTGGAATTCGAACCTACAACCCTTGGGTTGAAAGGCGGGAGTCAGAACCACACGACGACGAAGTGCAAAATTTAAACGTGGTTGGACCATGGTCTGTTGAGTGCGTTATCATACATGGCGGACAACAGTTTGGAATGTTTTATGATATGCATGTTCAATGTTTTAAAGGCATCACACAGATATATAAATCGAATGATTGAATAACACATGTAAGGATCTATGGGTTAAAAGGTGATTATTAAATATAATAATAATAATAATATATGCAATTTATATAGCGCATGTATCCACTCTCATTGCTGAGTGCTCAAGGCGCTTTGCATTTATTAAAATAAATATTACAGAAGGGAATTGAAGAATATCTGTTTCCATTTGCAATCATTCAACTTGCAGATAATCAAATGAGATGCTTGAAATGTTGTCAATGGAATGATTGTAATGTCTATGCTGACAAAATTTATTTAGAAAAATAGATTCCAAACTAAAGAAACCCAGTCCTGAGCAAACGACATCAAACTTAGTCCCTTTAGGGCACCTGGTTTCGGTCATTCCATGGTCATTCTACGGGACTGATGGAATATGGAGTGTTGGTCACACTGAAGTACAATCAAACAAACATGTCGAAAGTTGTTTCCCCAATTGAATGTTGTGAATTATGTGTAATAATAATTTTATCCTAACAATCAGGGGAAAAATCGCGGATTATACCTGGGTATATTGGAGTGAGCGAACTGCCAGTGGTTTTGTGTGGTTCTGTGACAGTAATGCCAAGGTGGCGCTGCTGAGGTTCTGGAAAAGAGAGTATAGTCGAATATTTTGGTTTGAGGTAAACGTTCGAAGATACTTACGAACAGACGATTAACATGATTAAGTTATGAATTTAAGAAAATCCCGCATGCTACAGGCCTACAATTAATCATCAGTAAGATATTGGAAGAGATGAGGTGTGAAATAAAAAACAGTTTGATCATGAATAGTTTTCAATTAGATTTCGTTCCGTTTAATTGCGGCCATGCTAGTACACTTGCTTTACAATACAGGGCGATGAGGGCGACATTTCACAAATTCATTCTTAAAGCCCGTGTACAGTTTTGGTGGAAGCGAATATTTTCATCGCCAGATTTTATCTTCAAATCTATATGAAATGAATTATAGTATCATAAACATATTACACAACAGATTGTGCGAAAAATGAACGAGTTTTTGGAAAAGCTATAACCTAAAATGTGCAATTTTTTTTAGCGTGGTGCTTCACCACGCTATTTCAATATTTTCTTTCTTGATAAAGGACAACTTCCCATTCTCGGAATTGGATGAAAACTTAAGAATTTAATTATTGTGTATATCTCTATATCATTCTATTGTCAAATATTGGAAATAACTTTGTATATGCTCGATAACGAGCAAAATAATGATATAACCATGAGAGGGCGCTAAATATGATTTAACGGTCAAATTCAAATTTTCAAAAGAATCAGTTCGTAAGAAAATTTGCTGTGGTCTAAAAATGTGTATAAGAATTTCATGTCATGATAAATATTCCCGAAATTCACATTTCTTCATCTTTACCAAAACTGTACTTGGGCTTTAAAGTTTTTTTTTTTATATTTCTGTTTTTATTGAAGATCATCAGGATACATATTTACAAAAGATTGGCACAACAAAAATACAGTAATACCGTGAATCAACAACGATACCACGACTAATAATGTAATAATAATTAAAAAAAAAACAATTAAAAAGAAAAAAGAGAAAAAAGTGGCAGCAGAACAGTAAGGTGATAACTCTCATTAGGCATACAGATGGAGTAGAGAACAAATTCCGAGAATGACAGTAATTACTACTAACCGCCAATGTCGAGAACAAATATAAATGTATATACTAATGTATTTAAATGAAGGGCGAAAAAAGGTGATTTAGCAAATTATTGGCACCGAATCTGGCAATCGGGTGATCAAGCAGTATAACTTCCTCATCAAATCAGTACCTCTACGTGTAACTCCCTTAATATTTTTTCACCGCCAACCCCAACCCCCCTCTCTCTCTCTCTCTCTCTCTCCCTCTCTCTCCCTCCCCTTATCTCCCTCCTCTCTCACTCTCCCCCCAATCCCCACTCTCTCTCTACTCCCCTTCTCTTTTTCAACCACTCCCTCTCACCCCTCGCATATCCCCTCCCCTGGGCTTTAAAGTTAATGGGGCTCCAACCACAAGCAATTCTTTTAAGAAATTTCAACATCTCAGGTTTTTTTCTTTTTTTGTTAAATGATGAGTTGGAATAAAACTTATAAAGTGTGAAATCTAAAAGATAAGAACGACTTAAAAAAGATTGTATTATGGAAATGACTGTAACACCACACATGATTATTGATCACTCACTACAAGAGCTAATACCATTCGTGATAAAAGTGGTTCTTAAAGTAACTTGGTAATGCATCACCAATGTATACGGTTAACGATTTGGTAAGGTCATAATTATATATGTTACCACAGGTCGGTGTTTGTGCACTCCAGTTCCCCGTACGTGTCTCGTCTTTAGATGGAAGACATTGTATCTCCGATTGTCCGACCAGGTCATATCCAGGACCACAGCTAAATGTCACGCTCTGACCAACGCGAGTCAAGGTCCTGCTTATTACAACATTCACTGGCGCCATCAGCGGTGGGCATATGCCAATCATTGTGATGGATACTTCATCGGGGTAGAGAATTTTTTTTTATTTATTTATTTTCTTTAATGGGATTTTTTCTGTATGAGTCTTACAAGGTCTGATTTCTTTACTGCACACCCATACATTTAAAAAACACGGATGCCGTGTTCAATTTATGTTTACTTGAAATGTTATTGAAGTGTAAAAAAAAATGGAGACAAAATCGATCACTCAATTACTCAGTGGTTGAATTACTCATTTAATTATAAATATTTGCAAAATTTATACCAAATATATTGAATATGCCCCAATGTAAAATTGTGACATAAAGTTAGACGTTGTTATAACAGTCTTATCATTTCATTATTATGATTATAATTATCATCATCATTATCATCAGTAGTATTAATAATAGTAGTACTGCTCCAATTGTATCCCTTCCCCAAGTTAGTGTGCCACATTTCCGGTTAAATTGGCCATAGCACGACATAATGTTTTTCCGTACAGTAATAATAATAATAGATGCAATTTATATAGCGCACGTATCCACTCTGCTGAGTGCTCAAGGCGCTTTGCATTATTATTACCCTGGCTTTAGCCCGGCAGCCATCCACGGCGCACTTGACATTTCAAGGAATAAATATTCCTGCCAGGTACCCATTCACCTCACCTGGGTTGAGTGCAGCACTATGTGGACGAATTTCTTGCTGAAGGAAATTGACGCCATGCGTAGGATTCGAACCTACGACCCTCTAGTTGAAAGGCGAGAGTCACGACCACTACACCACGGCGCCTCCACGGCGCCTCCAATGAAATGGGTAATTGGACAATAGTCACACGCCGTGTATTGAACTGTGCAGACACAGTAATCACATTCTAGTTCAAATTAGAAAATCGTTAAATCGGAGCATTGAATTGGCGTTCGATTTAATTGTATGGAAATATATCGTGTTACATGATTCTTACTCGGGTAATGCCCGTTCCCTCCACAGATCTGTTGCACATCCCTCAAACAATCGCAAGTGTATGGGAATTCATGTACACAAGTTTGTGATTGATTGCAAATATGTTTTATGTTTAATAGAGACCCCCAAATTTCATTTTGTATAATTTATCCACACTTGTATCTTTGGTGCCATTAACAACCTGACTTCTTAGCCAGCATATTTGCTTTCTGTGAAAGATCGGCACACGCTGAACTTCCATGTGTTATGTATACGTGTGTGCACCTACATTTTCATCATGAGTTGCACCTATACATTAGCTTTTTGTGAAGAACGCCCTATTTAATTTGATTTTGTCGGTAAATTATTCAAAAGAAAAAAGAGTGGACAAAGAAAGTTTCTTGCAAGATTAATTTAACTTGGGTTTTTACTTATGTAGTTTCGATTGTTTTTAAGGGGTTGCTTACCTACAAGTCCTCAACTTTTTAAGCAATCCTGGCATGCCTTTTAACATTGTTATTGTTTGTTTAACTTGTTGATTTTTATTTTGCCAAATAAATGTGCGAATTAAATTGAAATTGAATTGAATTAAAAAAACGTTGTCGGCATTCTTAACATGTTAATGTTACGACTTCTTGCGACTTCAAGGATTATATAACGTTTGACGAGTTGACTTCTGTGTTCAAATGCTAGCTGAGGATATTCGCCCGAATTATGGGAGTGCATATCAGAAATAAATAAATAGATAAATAGATATTTGGGACGATTTTGTTACCCTCTTGCAACTTATCAACTCTAAAACTAGGATTTTTTTTTTTATCTGTAACAAGATATAAACTATTTTCGAAAAATTAAGGTCCATTGCAATGGTCTATTGTAATGATATTCAAATCGGAACCGGCTTGCGATTGTTGTGTCCGCACACAGTTGAATACACGGCGGCCCGCTTAACTTTCCGGAAATCGCTTATATCGTGTTATGTGTACACCTTCAATATGTCTGACCATATACTTACCGGATGCATTCACAGCTACTCTCTCTGATGAGCAAAACCTTACCGCCAGAAAAATAATAACCAGGTGGAAAATAACTGGGGTAGCCATCGTTATGAAGTGAATTGAGAAATGTACAAAATACGTCGAATTGGTTGAATACTTCACAATATTTAGCGAAGTCGTGTACTCCCTTTGAACGGACGGAATTTATGCATGAATATAAGCAGGAAATGGAAATCGATTTTTTTTTTACACAGTGAACGAAACCATAACAATGTCATAAGAAGTAAATGAAAGACTATTTGAAAGATATTGATTTGGTGATTAAAGAAAATGTAAATTGCATCATATCGAAAATCACAACCACGGTACCCAATTCATAATTCATGGCCGTTCAACAACATGAAGGCATGTCATACTATTTTTATCCGGTCAATTGGTTTCCTAGACTCATATGCAAAATGTAAAGGAAATACTTGGACAATAAGCAATAATGGTGGTTGTCCCCGACCCGTACCCAAAAAGACCGGTTGATATATTTTTCTTAATATTTACAGGGCCCCTTGGTCGAGCAGTTTTATTTTTATAAACTGGAAGGGATACCCTGTTTAAATAAAACGACAAACCTTTGAATATATGCACGTCTTTAGCCGATCCTGCCGATGATGATAATAATAACAATAATTACAATAATAATAAAAGATGCAATTAATATTGCGCATATATTCACTCAGTGGAGTGGTCAAGGCACTTTGCATTATCATTACACTGGCTCTAGCCCGGCGTATACCAGTGCACATGTCAAGTCAAGGAATACATATTCCTGACAGGTACCCATCAACCTCACCTGGTTTGAGTACAGCGCAATGTGGATGAATATCTTGCCGAAGGAAATTAACAATGATGATCAATGAGGAACTTAGGTGCGTTACATGCCTTAAAAAGGATATTAACAATTGTACTACAATACTTGGAACCAAGTGTTTAAACTTGCTGATATGTCGGGCAAAAATATCCTCTGTTTAGAGAGAGCACATACAATGTGCTTATAATATTATTAGTAAACTTGCTAATCAGAACAAGGTTGCATTTCGATTACAATAATACCCCCTCTATCGGTGAAATAAGAATAGAGTGATTTCAGTGGGGCATATGATCCTACGCACTAATCAAAACCAATATCAAATCCACCATGTGTCATATCTAACATGTTGTTCTTGAACCTCCACCTGAACAGGGGGAGGAAGGGGAGTCATTTCACAGTTCTTAACAACCAGAAATGAAAGGTTGACAACCATATTCGCCCCCATTTCCTCCAATAATTCTTCATGGATACTTTTAAGGGGATGCTAATTCCCCCCCCCCCCCCCCCCCCCCCCCCAATCCACACAGATAAGCGCCTTGTTCAAGCATACATCGAAATGCATCGTACCGATTGTCGGCCATATAGTATCTATTACTTGCCATAATATTTTTGTCTGATGGGATGTATGGAAAAAATGATCATGCTTTGGTGTCTATAAGATGTTTATGATTAACTGTCTTGTGCTTCTTTCGATTCATTATTATATTATGTATATTATATTACTGTGTCTCTAAGTAATAGCGCAATGATGCTTCTTTCAAAGCTTCTTGCAATTTTAGCACAGCGTTTCTTGTGTATATCCTGGCCGGTGTTTCACCAAATCGTTCGTAATGTTACGCACAACTGGAGCACGTTCATAAGTCTTATACGCGTAAGATTTCCAATTATTCAACAGAGGAATTGAAACTAGTCGTACTTAAAGTCGGTCTTAAAGATTTTCGTAACTTGGTGAAACATCGTCCTGTTGTGTGAAAAGATAATACCTTTTTATTATGACCAAACTGATAAATGTATTACATGTTGCATATGATAATTTAAAAAAGCGTTCACTCGGGCATTCCGGTGGTCTAGTAGTTATTGCATTGGTCCTGCCATGGGTTCGAATCTCACCAGGATGTTGTAATGTTCAAAGCTCTTGGCAACGTTTACCAAACAGTTTTACATATATACCCTGGTTGTTAAAAACATAATTATGCTTGTCATTGTTACTAACATTATTGTTATTATTATCATTTTTATAATTTATCATTATTGTTATAATCATTGAGGCGCCGTGGCGTGCGCCTGAAATCAAGCTGTTCGGGACAGTCATAGACTTGGGTTAGCTCCTGCCTGTGGGTTCGAAGCCTGGTCGCATACCGTCTTTAGGATGGAAACGTTAAGATGGCGATCCTCTTTCTCTCTTCTTCTTCTGGCGTAAATATTCATAGTATTTTCTTCCTCCAAGGTTGAATGATACCCGCCTCTACACTACATCCTTTCCTTTTTAGTATTATCATTATTATTATCAGTAATGTCTTTATCATCGTGATCTTTATCATTATACGGTATCTCGATGGCCTTTTCTTCTATTTATCTCGTTACGTTTCTTTTCAAACTTGTTTTCTTAGCGATCGCAGAGTGCATATTAGCATATTGGCTGCGCATATCACTATCATGGGTATGGTTCAGGTTAGTACTGAACAAATAATTGATTCTGTGGTATTGGCTTGTCTTTAAGGATATCTGGAGTTAAAATGTAATTTGTATATACTTAAGAGCATAAAATTAACCCAAATCAACTTCAGCCTGCATGGTGTGGAATACTGATTAATGAGTTAGTAGCAAATAAATTGCCCATTTGTGATCGAATTTCGCTCCGTAAGACCTAATTACGCTCCGCGAGAGCCATTTAGCTTTGCGCTGTGTGTCCGCCCCATTGTTTCCCAGTCTGTACTAGTTTTTGCACCAGTCGTTTTTTTTATTCATGATAAACGATCAGTTAAAAAAATTCAATATTTGGACAATTGGCCACGCATTTTTTATATAGATTATGGAATGTTTAGGGCGTTGGTATTGTTTAAACTATCACCAAACGAATTATTTTCTTTGGACTCAGATCCCTTTAAGATTTGAGACCCCCCTGCTGAGGAATCTCACAGCATCATATCAGTGTTAGCATCACGGAAGGAGCGGAACGTTTTGAAGATTCCTTTGAAGGAAATGAGACGGCATAAAGCAGAAGGCAGCTTTAAGCAGGGCTCTTGTTAGGGGACCTCATTGCCATGGTAACAAGGTGAATCACTTGGCGGGGTATTTCACGCACCCTACACTCCAAACATTATGCCTATTCATATTAGTGATTCATATTTCAAAGCTTGTGTGCCGAGTAGGCGCTGTCTCCACATAGATCCTTGCAACTACCTGGTGATCTCTCGCCTCCCACCCCTACCCACAACCCCACCCCCTTCCCCCGATTGGCGCGTGTGACAGATCTCAGGTAACTTGGGTTGACTTTAACAGGAACCTTTGTGAACGTACTTGATTGCGACAGCTTCTTAGACTGTAACCTTTTGCGCCATGTTTATAAATCGGATACATGGATATCTTTAAGTGGCAATTGAAGATGGATTCAAACTGAGGTTTTGGGTAAGTAGTCGTTTCACAACATTAAGAGCAGGCGGGGGGGGGGGGGGGGGCTTCAAAACATCTGTTAAACAACGGATAGTTTTGCCATATATTATTTCTTTCCTGTACAGTAATGCTAAAGTCTTTCCTTAATCCATGTTCAACCTGCTTACAAAATTAGTTTCATGTAGCAATATCAAATATTTTGATAATAATGAATATTGTAATCTTGTATGAAGTTGTATTTTTTTACAAACAAAATATTGTTTTTTGTCAGTCAAGTTTAATAATTTCGATTCGAAATATTCCTAATACTAATTTTCGGGAATGTTAGAAATGCGTCACATTCGCCCATTATCACGAAAAATTACGTATTTTTTTTTTAAACGTATGTGAATTCCCTAGGTAACGCGCTTGACTAATCATTGCACGTTTGCAGGTTTACAGACATCATCATAATCCTCGTCGGCGTCATCATCGCCGTCATCATCACCATAATCACCACAATAATCATCATCATCATTGTCTCCTTTATTCCTCTTTTTTTACTATATTATATTGTATTGTATTTACTGTATTGTATTTACATAATATGTTAAATTGTTTGTTTTTTTCTTAGAAAAGGAAATACATTCTATATTCTACTCAATTCTATTCTATCCTTATCACCATCATCGTCATCATCACCAATATCACCACCACTATCATCATCGTCTTCATCATGTTCATTATCATCATTGTAATCGTCGCTATGCTCATCCTCATCATCATCCTTGTGGCCAGACGGATCAGTCTTCGTGTGTCATTTGATTATTAACAAATTAACAACAGAAAGAACAAAGTTTTCGGTCTTTCAACTTCAAATAGCATGAATTAGTATACGGCAGTAGAAGCGGTGCTAGACCATTAACGTTACCTTTGTACGACATTTCTGGAAACCGTTGCCAAAAATTTCAGCATGATTCAAGCCACTTTCTTCCTTGTTTGGCAAAGAAAGATACCATTGTTTCTTTGCGCAATTAAAGCAAAAGTATCAAATAGGTAAACACAAATGTAAGAACAATTTTATTATCTGATTATGAGAAGATATTTTGTCTGTTTAGAATTATAGGTTGCCTTTATAGTTGTATTTTGTCGCATATATCATGGCAATGATATAAAGAAAAGTAATTAAGGAAATAATCATGAACGTGTTCACTTAACTATAATAATCATATTTGCATGGCAAGTGCATACATAACATTTGTTTTGCAAAAGAGCACATACTTTTCAAACTGCATGCACACAACGAAAACAAGTGTTGTTATTAACAAATTATATATTTGCTTACTAAGTATAAGTAAGCTTGTCAGTAGGCTTCTTATTCAGTTGCAACTCCCCTTTTATGTTGTTTACTTCACTCTCATTCATTTAGTTATGAATCTAAATAATATTTTCATTTATTCAGTTTAGTTTGCTATCTTTGAACTATTAGATTACACACCCTTATCTGTATTCGAGTTCATGTTATCTTCATTAAACTGCTACGTGGATGAATGATGACTTCTAAGTGGTGATAACACTCATAGGTAATTTTTTTAAACAATTTTGAATAATAATTATGGCTGGCTTAGTCCCCCCCCCCCCTCATGAACGACGATGTCAAACACAATGAGACAGTTCCCTCTTTGTAAATTTGCGCCCCCTTGAACAACCTGGCAATATACCCCCCCCCCCCCACACACACACCCCTATTTCGAGCTGCCATCATGTGTTACCCTAGTCCAGTTGAGGACTCTGCGCTCTGATAGCAACCACATACCTCTGCATATTCTTTTACAATGAACACCGAGGGGATGCATTGCACTAAACCACAGTCCTTACTTATTCCTCTGTTCACACCTCTGTGTGTTCAGTGTAGGAGAATATGCAGAGGCGGGTGCAATCAGAACACAGCGTCCTCAACTGAACTCGATATACTAATAACATTGCTCTTGGAGGCTAGTCTGCAAGAACAGACCCTTTGGTTTCGTTGTGCACAAACACAGAGAGTGATACAAGGTATACACTGTGTGTCTCATTGTGTGTCTCGTGCTCTGAGGATAGAGCAATGCTGTATGTGTGTGATGTAGTCACACAGCGCATGCCCTGTATCATGCTCTGCACTCACATACCGAAAGTCTCGGGTTTGTGCTCG
>BQKZ01003823.1:0-10349 GCA_036244855.1 Temnopleurus reevesii
CCCCCACCAAAAATAAAAACAAATAAAAGGACGTCCACATCAACGTCCTCCCCCTAGAACCCACAAAAACCAACACAAGTAGCCCCCATCAACACTAGCACACACCCTGTCCCAACAAGCTCACACTTCTCTCCACTCATGCACAGGAGCAATGGGGAACAAATATGCTAAGGGAACCGATCTGCTACGACGAGCAGATGATGCCGAGCTGGGGGGATTGAATATGCGGCACTCGCCACCAGCATATTTGTTCCCAAAACTGCTCGGGGATCTAATTGGCTGGGGGGATCAAATATGCTACGACACCGGCACAAGCCTTGACAACGGAAGTTCAGTCAGGCATAACGCGGGCGCTTCCCAGTGGTCAAAGCGATATTGCGCTGAAGATCGCGTCTTCCAATCTTTTTACGAAATTTGTAATCCTGATGAATAATTCATTACTTTGGAAATGGCCTACCGTCGTGAGATTTGTGATAAACGAGACTCGTAGAACACGGGAAAACGACTAAGTCTTAAAAAGAAGTGTATGCACTATTTTAACCAAGATAAGAGAAAGTGTTTCTAGCGAGATTTATATAAATGTGCAGAAAATAAACTTCCCTTTCCTCTGTTCATTTGACGAACCTAACATCATCTAAGACTTCTCCACACTATGCCCTAAATATCAAGCGCGGTTATTTTAGTAACGAAAAATGTGCATGGTAATTTTTGTAGTTCCCTTTTACGAAGATATGATATTCCGAGTCGAACTATACAGGGCTTGCAGGGAGATGGACGCTATGCTAATTTCATACTATATCCTTTTCGTCTTGTGGGATATTGTCTTTGAAATAATATTTGTAATTCATTTGTTATTTTTTTTTGTTGCACAATCAGCCTTTATTGTCTCTTCATATCGTCTTGGTAGAAGCGTTATGATTTTTCATTCAGACATGTAACATGTAATATTGTGTAATTTGTTATTATTAATATTATGATCCAAACTTATTTAATCGCTATAATGAAAATGGTAGTTAAGGATGTGAGCATATCATGCAGGACTGGAATTATTATTGTTTTTTGTGTGTGAGTGTGAGAGAGTGTGTGTGTGTGTGTGTGTGTGTGTGTGTGCGTGTGTTGGTGGGTGTATGTGTGTAGGGGGTTGTGTGAAGGATCATTCACGGGGGTAAAAGCTTGAAGAACTGTATTAGTAAGAAAAAGAAAAAAACACATAACAAAATTAATAAACGACGGAAAACGTAAAGTTAAATAAGGGTTTTCTGTTAAGAAGTATTTTTTTTTCATGATGCATCTGTTTTTTTTAATTTTTGTATTTTTCCGAAGATGCAATTCCCTCTTTCTCCTGAAGTGGACCTTACTGGACCGGATTCATGTGTTTCCATTTTTTTCCTTTTTATTATTTTATTTTGTTTGTCAAAGAGGTTGATTCATTAGGGTGCCCCCCCCCCTCTCTCTCTCTCTCTCTCTCTCTCCAACCCTGCTATGGGTCGGCGATGTATATTAATGACACCCCTTTTAAAATGTTATACATCTGTATTTACTATAAGTCATCATATTTCAAACTTTACGAGCGTGAAATATTGTTAATTTATTTAACAGTGTTTGCTATCAGTGATCATATTTGAAGCTTTTTAAGCATGAAATATTGTAAATGTGTGTATCAGTATCTACAATAAGTCATTATATTTGAAGCTTTTTCAAGCATTAAATATTGTAAGTTTGTGTATTAGTATTTACCTTTAGTAATCATATTTGAATCTTTTTAACCATGAAATATTATAAATCCGTGTATCAGTATTTATTATAAGTCATTATATTTTAAGCTTTACAAGCATGAAGTGTTGTAAATTTGTCAATCAGTATTTGCTATTACGTCATTATATTTAAAGCTCTTTTGGCATGGAATATTGTAAATTTGTGTTTCAATATTTTACTATTAGTCATCATATTTGACGCTTTTGAAGTGTGAAATATTGTAAATTGGTGAATAAGTATTTACTTTCAGTCATATTTGAAGCTTTTTAAGCATGATATATTATAGATTTTATATTGTAAATTGGTGTATTGGTTTATTATTGGCCATTATATTATGTAGCTATTCAAGTGTGAAATAGTATTGTATAAATATGTGATATATTGATATCTAGTGTTAGTCATCATATTTAAAGTAATATACAAGCGTAAAATACCGTAACTATATGTATTAGCGTTTGCCTTCCCAGGCAACTTTTCTCTTCTTAATTAATTTACTAATTAGATCATTAAATTTAGTCAATATCACGTACACACCCTATGCATGCATTCAAATTCTCGAAATGTAAATTATTTTGAAAAATAGAACATACCCATGTTATCTATTAAACCAAATTATCTATCATATTTAAAGCTTTACAAATGAGAAAAGTGTAAATTTCTGTATGAGCGTCGTCATATTTGAAACTTTATAAGCATTTTTTTTTTAAGTGTGAAATTGTGGATCAGTGTTTACTATATAGGTTTACCAGGCATAGTAATCGTGTTAACATTTTTAAAAATATATAGTAGTGTAAGTTTGTGTATCATTATTTACTATTTATCTTCATATTCAACGCTTTACAAGTATAGAGTAGTATATCTGTGTGTATCAGGATTTATTATTAATCAGCATATTCAAAGATTTACAAGTTTAGAGTAGTGTACATTTGTGTATCACCGTTTATTATTCGTCACCACGTTTGAAGCTTCATAATCATTTGCATTGCATACCTCTCCGTGGAAAAATTCTTTGAACATTATCTAAAATTGTCTGTTTGTGAAAACGATAAAGGAAGCGACAACTAATATACGTCCTGAGAATAAGGGAAAACGATTAAAAAAGAACCCATCCCGGGAAATATTGTACTGACAGCTGATGAAGAAAATAGTATGAACAAACTGTTTGAATTTGAACAATCACGAATAATTCCAAAAAAATCAATGAATTTTCAAACTCTCAATATAATAAAATGATCTTTGCCGCTGATAGGAGTCCATTGGATTGGCAACTTTGACAAAGTCTGTGACGTCATTCAGACAACTTGCCATTCATTAATGCTCCTACTACTAATAATCCTGATAATAGTACTACAATACTAGTAAAAATAATGATAATGATAATCAAAGTTGCTGAATCTGCTAAAATTAAATTATAATTTTTCTTGTTTTACTCCACAAAAGTCTATCAAATGCTGGATTATCGCATGAGAATAACAGGTTCTTTCAATTCTACTTGTATTTCAAGAAAATAAAATCCCCATTCTGATTTTTACATCTGATACATTTTTTTAAACGTCACATACAAAGCGAATGAGGAGTTGTTCCTCGTATGTCACAGATTCAGCTAAAGTTGTCAACTCGGGTATATAGCAAGCCCAAATCGGAGGACATCATTGGAACTTTGAAAGTCCATAACGTTTCAGCAGATTGTAATAGTTTACTTAAATGTTCCCAGGTTTTGTCATCTAATTTGTGACAATTCACTGAGAGCGCCATAGTTCCAGGGCGAGTTCTCCTTGACACACCGGGCAATATACTTTCAATACTACTGGTTGAAATATATGCAGACGGTGGTGACGTTTCACTAATGCTGGGAGGTGTTTCACCAAGATAAGAAAGACTTTACGCACGACTTTATGTTCGACTGGTACCCCTTCTTGTGCGTAATAATTCATAATAGTGTGCACATTCAGCGCAAGAATTGATACCAGTCGAACGTAAAGTTGTGCGTAACTTTAAGAACGACTTGATGAAACACCTCCCTGGTTTGGATATTTACGGTTCATACAAATAAATACGCATATATTTGAGCTTCTTAGACAGTAGTTAATTATTGTTAAAAGAGTTGCATAAACCTAATGGGGTTTAGTAGGCAAATTCAGTTGCGCTAGTATTTCATGGAAATGCTCTTAAACGACGCATTCCCTTTTATGCTTTTGACAACCGTGCAATGGTGTTATGGTAAATGCCAAGTGCGCTAATAAAGTTGCTGCCGGGCTAAAGCCAGGGTAATAATGCTGCAATTGTAGAGAGCTTAGAGAATTCTGCATAAAGAATTGACAAGCGCTATATAAAAGCCGTTCATTATTATTATTATTAAACCAACCCCGCATTTCTTGTACAAATAAACTTTACGCCTATCAATCAAATGTTTCTGTAATTCCTAATTTTTGTTCGATTTCAAAATGAAATAGGCCATTATCAGAGTGGTGTAGCAGCAAAAAGCTGATTCAGTACAATCTTATTGTTAGGATAGGAAATATTACAAGTGCTATATGTCTTCAACAGGAGCAATATTCATAATCAAGGTTGACCCTTTCTTCAGAGAACAATAAGCTGGCAAAGTCGCGTTATGTATGTGACCTATCAGGTCGCACATGTTACGTCATTAGACTGTCTATTGGTCTGCGACGTACGAGGGTAAACTTTGACTTGCTTTAGCACATTTTGAAGGCAGCGTCTCCATCTTCACGAACTTTGAGCAAAATATGATTACGTACTGAAACAACTCTATTTGTTTGATAATGCACATCTCGGATAATCAGCCTGACATACCCCCCCCCCCCCCCCATGCCAGAAGTATTGCAGCATAGCAAAATTACGTTCGTTTTCAATTGATTCACCTGTCGTATTTTTGTTTTATTTTTTCTTAAATGTAAACAAATCACAAAATATATTGTTGCAATTAAAGTGCCATACACAGCTTTTAAATTATATAGGGTAAAACAATTCTTAATTGAGTTCTGCCGTAGATACCAAAGACCAAAAACGACAAAGGTAGAAAATTGCAATGTCTCGACATGCAGATTAATCAACGGTTTCTCGCAAAATTGTTTTCCATTTCTTTAAATTGAACATATTCCATGACTTGTTGAATACTTCTGCTAACAAAAAGTGTTAGCATTATACCCCATTTAATGCAAATGAAATGAGACAACCTTAGTAGAAGACGTCACTTTCAGTTCCTTCAGCGCATGTGTTTTTATAATTTTGTGGCACATCGTATGTTGGCTAATTAGGTTTTGAGAATGAACAATATAATTCCAAAAAGTTATCGTTCTTGAGTACAGAAACTAATCCTGAGATATGTTAATACATTTTTTCATCATGTGGCCGGTGCATAAACTTGATTTATACGTGCCTCCTGAAGGAATCAAGAGTGGGTCTATGTTGCAATATATATGGCATGTGAGTGTAGTTTCATTTTAAGCAAAGAGGGAGGAAGGGGGTTAACGGGTGGATCTGAGGGGAGGGGATGGTTGGGTTCAAAAGGGGAGAAAATAGAGAGGGGCAGAGAGAGGCAGTCAGGGGGGAGGAGAGAGAGGGGGGTCAGATGGGAAAGAAGAGAGAGGAGAGATAGGGTCAGACGGGGAGGAGAGAGATAGATAAAAAGAAAGAGGAGGGGGTTAGAGGGGAGGAGAGAGAGAAGGGGATAGAGAGGGGCAAAGAGGAGAAAGGGAGAGAGTAGTAGGAAAAGGGAAAGTAAGATAAAAAATAATTTTCGGGAGAGAAATAGAGACAAAGACTGAGAGCGAGAGAGGGAGCAAAATAGATGAGAAGACAGAAAGAGAGAGAAATAAAGCAATGGGAATGAAAAGGGGGAAGATGTAAAGAAAGAAGATAGATATGAATAAGTATACGGTGTGTGTATGTGTGTGTGTGTGTGTAGGTGTGTTTGTGTGTGTGTGTTCCCCCTCCTTTCCCGCTTTCATTATATACAAGAAAATAGAGAAAGGGAGGAGGGATAGAGAGATAGAGACAGAGAGACAGAGAGAAAGAGAGGAGCTAGATAACGCGGAGGGGGATGAAGAGGAGGATATGCAGGGGATTGAGATATGGTCACAGGTACTGTCACGGAGTGAAGGCAGGTGAGAGTTTGGGGCAGGGAGACACGAAATGGAATAATTTAATTTAAGGCCTATATTTTCACTAAAAATCACAAAACATCATAATTTAGGGGACTATTATATTCTCTCAATCATTGACAGTTGTAAAATTATGATTTATGTTTACATCATGAGAAAAACAAAATGTTAATGCTATATCCCAGCACTGTGAATAATACCCTGACATTGAAAACAAGTTTAATTTGTTAATAACGTATAAAATAAATAAATAAATAAATATAACGATTGAAATTATATTCATTTGATAACAAGTTATCAATCTGTTAAATTGTCGGGAAAATGGTAATCCCAAATCAAATCACAATTAAGTATACCCTCACATTTAACAAAACAACCACGCACAGGATCATATATCTTTAAACAAGTTATGTTACTGCACACTAGTTAGATAATTTTTTAATTATTGAGATTGTGAAAAAAAAAAGATTATGTTACATTTGGGCTACCGCCCCCTCAACTCGCCAGCAGAGGTCCGCTAGGAAATGAGGACCGTTCATAACAATGATAATAATAATAATGGTAATAATAATAACAGAACCATTTATTTAGCGCAAACACTGTATGCATATATCATTACCCTGGCTATAAATGCAGAGCAGGCCAGTCAGGCGCTCATTTTACCATGGTTGAGAGCAGCACACTGTGGATGAATTTATTGCTGAATGAATTTAACGCTATGGGTTGGACTCGAACACATGGGCCTCTTTACAAAGGTGAGAATCAGAACCACTTCACCACGACGCTTTATTTTATTCATTTATTCTCGTTTGTTAGCTAACCAGAAGCTTTCCAAAAAGAGGGGCTGTTTTGTCCAAGTTTGTGAAAACCCGTGTTATTTTCTTTCTTGAACAACGTATAGATTTTAAGACTGGAAACATGGCAAACTCGGATGTACTACGACAAATAAGAATAATAAATTGGTTTACTAACGATATGAAAAATGGACAATTCATCACAGAAGTCTTTAATTTCTAAGACTGAGAAAATCAGAAAATTGGAAAAAAACAATGTCGATTTGGTAAATCGGAGAGAAATGACAAATTAAAATTCAGAACTTATTGGAACCTTTAGTTTAAGATTTGTTTTTTTTAGTTTATGTGATATGTATACTATTTCCGTGGTTCTGACCTTTCGAATCAATTTTTTTTATTTAGACCATATTATTTGAGCCCTGCTTCCTTAACATTTTCGCTTGCTTCATATTTGATTTAAAGCCCAAGTAAAGTTTTGATAAAAGCGAATGTTTTCGCCTCCAGATGTGTTTTTTTTTTTCAAATTTAAATGAACTTAAATATAGCCTCATAAATATATTGCACAAACGTGTGTGTGAAAAACGAATGAGTTTTGGTAAAGTGCCAACCTAAAATGTGCAAAGTATCTCAGTGTCGTGTATCCCGACACTTATTCAATATTTTCTTTCGTGATAAAGGACACCTTCTCGTGCACAGAATCGGATGAACATTTTTAGAATTTAATTTTCCTGTATACATTTTTACAATTCTTTTGTCAAATCTCAGAAGTAACTTTGCTTATGCCCGATAATAAACAATACATTGTTATTACCAAGAGAGGGCGCTAAATATGATTTCCGGTCAAATTCAAATTTTCAAACAGAATTAGTTCATAAAAAAATTATGCTTTGGTCTCGAAATGTGTTTAAGATACATTGTCATGATAAAAATCCCGTAACATTCCTATTTCTTAATCGTTACCAAAACTATACTTGGGTTTTAACGAGAGTAGTCCGCATCCTACAAGCGGTTCTTTAGACAGATATAAAGTTTGTATGAATGTAAACATGCAAAAGGGGGCTCTATCATGAAAATATCCTCTAGTTTAAGTTTTGATGAAATCATGTTCTTGACAAAAATTAACATTTTAGAGTATTGATATGAATATACAGATTAATTACGTGTGCACATGTTACGGAATTATTTGCCAGTTTGTCTAAATACGGTATTTATTAAGCATTCCTAACTTTCTTATAACCGGTAGTTGTCAGATTTTTCTCAATTTTCTGCTCATCTGATTTTTCTGCTCCTGTTGAAGAAATATCATTATTGGGTAGACTTTTCGGTTAAATAAAAGTTTTAAAAAAGACGCTTGGCCGATGCACGCAAACACAACCAGGATGTCGGCCCCAACATGATTAAATAATAGATGGGATCTGGCAGTTAAAACCGATTTGATATGAAAAACAATTTCATGTAGTGCTCTAAAAAGAAAATATATATAGGCGGCATCGGAAAAGAAATCCTGCCTTCGTAGAAAATAATCACGTGATGTAATATTTGCAGGTAGCGATAAACATCATGAAACAATTGGCGGTCCTTCTAATATATTGACATAATTTAATTTGTTAAATATAATGTGTTTATAGCCCAACTAAATTTATATCTATTAATTTATGAGCATTATTGAAAGACAAATCATTGGATCTAGTTACAAATTACTAATTTGCAATTCTTCCTGGAAATGAAGTTACAAAAACACCAATTGATGCAATAAGCTGGTTTTGATTTCGATTAATTTATGAGCCTGAGGGAAAGCTAAATTAGTGGTCCTAAGTAAAAGTAATAGTAATAAATTGTTCATTCTCTCTGCAAATGTAGTTTTCGAAACACATATTGATTCAACCAGTTCGTTTTGATTCATGGAGCTGCAATGGCGACAGGTTTGAATGTCACCCCATCTGTTTTATTCAGTGAAACATCCAGCAATGTCTCAAACGGATCTTCTTTCGATTATGACACTAGTTTATTGAATGAAACCTCAAACATTCTTTCAAACGAATCTTCATTCGACTTCGATTTAATATTTAAAGGTTTCTGTACTTGGCGGGAATACATAGTGGTCAAGCATGTGCGGGGGATCACTGCAATCATCGGTAGTATCTTCACCGTCATCACTTTAATCCTCATCGCGTGTCATCGTAGACTTCGCAAGAAACAGAACATATTTCCATTTAACATCATCCTCGCTGATTGCCTGTTCAATGTCAGCTTTTTAATGGCGAATTTACCCTGGCTTGGAATTCGTCCGGTAGGTAGCAGGTATACTTGGTGTATTCAAGGTCCATGGAACCGCCGCACAGTGGGCCAGAAGGGGTGAAAGTGCGACAAAAATACTTTGCAATTAAATGGAGATATGAAAATTGGTTTCCTAGGGTATTTTAAAGCTTATAATTTAATGAAAGCATTTTCAAACGCGTATGACGTCAGTAAAATGGTCTATTCAGATTGGTTGCTCTAAAAATGAAGTAAATACGGTATATACATTATGTGGTAGCGTGCACACGGAGTATTCCAATGGATCTGCAACAAATGGAAAGAAACTTTTTATCAAATGATGGAAAGCAGAGAGATATAGAATTTCAGATCAGAAGGTCAAAGGTTAAAGGTCATGGGGTCAGTAAAATATCATTAAATAACCAAGAGGGCTTAATTGGCCCCCACCACAAAATTGCCTACATCTTCTACAACTTTTATCGGATTGAGCTCAAATTTGGTGACTTTTCTTGTAATATAATTGCGGACATAATGACACATTATGAAATTATGACACACACATATGCTTGTTATAGTATATTTCCTGTAGCCATGGTAACCACAGAACAAAAGGCATGTTTGTCATTTTTAATAACCCTTTTTAAAAAACAAAATAAACCAAAAAAATTAGAAAAGAAAAAAAAATAAAATTTTAAATAAAATTTAAAAAATAAAAAAAAAAAAAAGGAAAAAAAAGAACAAAAGCATGGTTACTAATACATAATTTCTCTTTTTTTAACAAACGATTTTTAAGAAATAACAAAATATGATAATAATTGTTTTAAAAATGCCAGCTGAATTCTTTTGAAAATAGTTCTGACGTTTTCACAAAGATATAAGAATCATGTTTGTGAGGCTTCTTCTGTAGAATGTAAATACTTATTTGTCTATGAAATTCATAAAAAAACTGTCTCGCGCCCTCTATGCTGAATATTGATCAAAATCTGAAATATTGCTTTTAATGTGACGTTTCGGCCTTTAAATACATTGAACATGCCAATCTAATTGTAACGGAGTTGCTTTGTTCATTCAGCAGTTTTTGTAAAATGCCTTGCAAATTACAGCAAGGAGCAAATCATTTCGCGAATGGTCATTCAAATTCGCTTTTCATCACTAGAAAATAAACTTATTCCAAAAGAAAGTGAAAGAGATTTTTTTAATTTTGCGAAAAGGCGAGTCGAATCGTTTATATTTTATTAATTTTACTATGCGGGCAGTTCATTTTGAAAAATCGATGAAGCATTTTCCATATAAAAAATCGCTTTTCAACAAATGTGCATTGATAATCGCGCGCTCGTAAATTCCGCTCCCGTCGTTCAAACAAATTCTTGGAAAGGCAGGCATATTTCATATAATTGCAGTAAATTTAGAGTGAGTTACA
>BQKZ01003824.1:0-25020 GCA_036244855.1 Temnopleurus reevesii
TTTTTAATCAATGGGATGCCAACCTTAAATTATATTCTTTGCTTAAGCCCCGGTCACATAGGACCCCGGACGCAACACAATTCACCCCGACGTTGTTCTGAGGCAGTTAACTGTGAATTAACAAAGAGTCGAGTGAATCGTGTTGCTTCCGGGGTCCTATGTGACTGGGGCATTACTAGATTTAGTAAAGAGTTACCATTGACCACTGTCCATTGATTTTGGTCTCTGTTCATGTATAAATACCATTGTGCATCCACCTGTTTGATGGGCAATGTTCATTCCTTTGTTTACAATAGATAACAAATTTAATAGACCTTATTATGTACAGTTTGATGGGTGTATCACTGTGTACCAAAGCAATCTTTTATTGCAAATGGGAGTCAATAAATTGTCGCTCAGATCTTGAATTTCACAGTTGTTTGGAGTGATCTTCCATTCTTTCTGAGAGGTTATTGGGCTTTTTGCGGAATACATCTAGGGACGTCTCGTAACACACCTACTGTACAACACCAGAAGATCCCCCACCCCCACTGGATACCCAACCCCTGCCGACCTCCTGTCCCCCTCTCATTCTGTTCATATATTTTGCCCATGTTTGTATTTATATTGTTATGTATCTCATGTAACCTTCCAATACCTCTTTTTATATTGTATATCTCATTGTATTTTTTTAAATATTTTGTATGTATTTTTAACTTGTTCTGGACCCCTCAGAAGAACAGCCTTATGGCTGAGGAGGGTGTTCCAGCCCATGTGTGGAAAATAAATAAATAAATAAATAAAAAAATAAAAATGTGGATGTTTAATTGTTATCCGAGGGAGACAGATGCTATGTATTGTTGTATGATGTCTTTCTGAAATCTATAGACCTTAATAGTACCGTCCATATGAATGAATACATTTTTAGTTAACCCCCCTCGTAAAGTAATGCCTCTATCACGCTTGTAGGAATTGGTAGCAATGTGTTAAACAAATTAAACGAGAGAAAACAACATTGTAAACTATCATGCCATAAAAATAACCCCTGAATCTTTATGGGAAAAGGCCCCCTGGCCATCAATTCCTTCCTAATCAATGCAAATGAATTCAAGAGAGGAGGGAGATTCAATCTTGCCTTTATGTGCCCAGAGGCTCACACTGATTTATAAACATCGGTTTAGAATGCAAGCCTATGGCTACGGTGTTGGATGGCTGAAAAATGAATTTCAGAGTGGTGTTAGAGCCGTGGCGATGAAAAATGGCTTTTACCGGTAACTTGATGATGGACGGGTGAATAGGGTTTCTTGAAATCCAAGATTCAAAGCTACGCAAGGAAACAAGATTAGTTCATGAGCAATATGGTTAGCAGCTTTAGATCAAACAATTATTTCCCAAAGATTTGGTTGCTTCATTTTAAGTACTGACCTCGGAATATGTGGGCATTTTTGTTACACTGCAATGAGAAATAAATGCATAAAGCTAAAAGTGCTGGATAATTAGATAAGCAATAGCACCGGAGGAATAGTTGGCAAGTTTTGGCCAAGCTTTTATTGATGCTGTAAAGTGTACAATTTTGGAATATGTCAAATTTGTTTTTTGCCATTTTTAACAAGACATTGTACATGTTCATAACATTCATCTGATTTATCTTTTGATTTACCTGAAAGAGTTCCAACCGCTTTGCAGTTTTTTTCTTTAATATCTGATGGAAATATTTAAATAAGACATATAGAGTCATGTCAGTTTTCAAGTGGCAGATATTTCCCAATATATAGCATTGAAACAATTGATGAAAAATGATGTTAACAAAACATATATTGGAAGCCAAGTTTTAGTTTTGTTTTTTTTTGTAAACGCACAGCCTGAATAAGTTGAAATTCTTGCTGTTTTCTTTTAAACAAATTTTGTGACCATTAATGTGCTAAAATTTCCACTATTATGTAGGATGCCTATAGATGTGTGTACAATAATCCTTCAACATGTGAAATTACAACTCGCTATCATATGATAAGGTCCGAAATTCAGTGAATTCACTAAACACTGCCTCTCTTGGAGTATATAAAAAGCAATATATTGAGATCAATTTGTTTTGAATCGAGAGGGGTTCTCTGTGCAGAGGAGTGGATAGTATTTCACTGTGCCCATCGTTACGCGCTGTCATAAATCGACCCGGGTTATATTGAACAAATTTATTGAATGAATGCAGGGGGAATGCCAGTGGATGTGGCTGTATGCTTGGCTATTGTTTTGTATTGTGTGATGACGAATGTGTTGATAAAGAGAGAAATAGTATGATTTACGAGTTAAGTTGTTTTGTGAGTTATTGTATTGTGTGTTATCATGATATTTTTATTGATGTTTTTTGTAAAGATAAATGCTATGAAAAGAGCATTGTTGTTAAAACCTTGCTTCAAGCTTCAAGAAAAAAATACATAGGCCTAATAAAGAGTGTGGGTTGTAATTCATGTAATAGACAAATAACTCATCAAATATTGTTTGCTTTTGTTGAAATTAATGTTAATTTGTTTGTGTCATGAATATAATCGGTGGTTGTGAGGTAAATGAATAAATTTTGATAAATCATTATACCGCAACAAATTAATTCAATACCTTTAACATAATTTGCACTTTGTCTGCGCTACATGCCTTTATACTCTTATTTTTGCTTTGATGATACATGTACATGTGCTCATAATATTTTTGAAAAAAAAGTCATAAAGTTAAAGTCAGTCCGTCATGAACAGATCGACATGACTTCCGGTTAGGAGCCAAACTGTCCGCTACCATTTTTATTGCGAAGATTGCCGAGCAGAAAAATCACAGATTTTGTTTACCTGGAATAGCGAGTGAGCAAGCTTTATTTCAGTACAGTAGTTCACAGATATTCGCAAACGTATATGTTCCGCATGTTTTTAGAAACAATCGAAGCCAAAGAGGGGACAAATCAAAATACACGCGACGACAACAAGCATCGGAAAGTCGTACAAAGTGTTCTGAGTTTCTGAGCTTGGCAAGGTGCGTAAACAAGGAAATGTTTAAATATTGTTGTTGCCAATACGCAACACGCCGTCCGTTCGTGCTCGCAACCGGAAGTGCTATCGATCATGACGGACTGACTTTAATGTTATTACACATTAAAGATATCAAATTTGAGCTAACTCAAGGTATACTGCTGTCACATTAATCAAATCATTTTGATAAATTTTCTATCATTTTTGTCAATACTCTTGTTTCCCGCAGACCTGAAACTATGGAAATCTTTTTCATATGATGCAGATGATATTTTTGGTAAATTTTATATCATCACTTGTAATCTCTATCCTATTACTATTGCTATTCAAACTATACTTGGATGGACCTATTATTCAAACACACAAAATTACACATTCTTTTTCATTTGATTCTGTATGAAAAATTTTTTTCTTCAAAATTTCTTGATCCTATTTTGTGATGAGTACCTGCATGCAGCTCTTTGGGCATTGTAGGAGTACTAATCGAGTTTGCTGTTTTTACTAACTAATTATCTCATCATGAACACGGTTTGAATGTCTATCATAGTTATTGGCTGTAATATGTGTATTCAGTCAAGACCACAACTATATGTTTACACAATTATTGTTGCATACTATTAACCAATTTCATTTATAATGCAATTGTGAATAATATGTGTATGTTACCCCTATTATAGCTAACCATGCATCTAACCTTAACATTTAACAAATACTCTGTAGATATTATGAGTGAAATAAACATTATATCCTGTTCAAGAGTATATGGTGAGCAGCCGGATTCACACCAGCCGTTTTCTAGCCGCATTGGCCTATAGATTAGGACAATATTGTGGTATTCTACAGTTAATTGAATGGTAAAATACTGCCTAAATGTGAATGGGGTATCAATATAATAAATATTTCACTATCATTCAACTAGGTTTAGCGTTGAGCACCCACTCTGATAATCAGATTACGTATGTCATAATTGCATATTTTTGAAAATAATAGAAGGGTTGAATCAAATGTATCTGCACCAATGTATTTATCACTTTTTGCATATTAAAGGGTTGGAAAAGAGGGCTTACTGGCAGAGAAGTGCATGACATACCTAATATCATGTGACCAAAAGTTACCAAGTTGCATAAAAAAATCTTTGTAAACTTATGTGTATATCATTTGAATATTCTTAATCTTCTTATTTATGATCTAATTTGCTCTCTATAATAGGAAAAAATCTGTTTGTTTTATTTTTTGTTTTGTTTTTAATCAATAATGTATTTTGTGCCCTTTTTTGGAGGGTGGAGGGGGGGGGGGGGGCTAGACACAGCCTTTAAAGAAATCATGAGTTGAACAATCTATGGTTGAGAATGTGCTCCATTAATCATTATGACCCCATGATTGCAAGTAGGTTTATCATATAACCTATGACACATCCTACAATTTATCTCATCAAACATTACAAGATTATCAGTGTTTTGATAGGGTAATACGTCTTTAAAAAAAATCATTCATTCCACAACAATTTATAATTGGAATAATTTTATCTACTGACCATTTCTTTTAGTGAATAAAGAGTAGATAACAAAACCCACCCTATACTCTGTCTCATTAAGCCTTGGGAAGATCAATCAAGCCCAGGGAATGTATTTTTAGCTGAAAGACCACCTGCCATTTTGTATTTTGTTTTATTTAATAGGTTCCCCGAAGGAAGGTTTAGACAATTTCCTGAGGTTCTATTATATATGTATTGCTTCATGCCGATGAAGTTCATTGGCAATGACAGTCACATGTTTCAGGGTTGGACGGTGGCATACGTTACTCTTTGATCAATGCTCCGTGTTTTGAAGATCAACAAGAGTTCAGTGAAATGTGAAGTCAAAGAACCTAAAGGTCTTTATTTTAAGGTCTTTCTGAAAAGTCTGTCTAAAAGGTCATCTTGAGTTATGGCCATGGAATCCAAATTTAGAATAAACTGGATAAAAAAATATTAATTATATTATGAAGGAAAAGGCTTGTCACAAAACTAAAAAGAATAATGAAAAAAAAATGAGAAGGAATGACCAGAATGCTTTTGCAATTTACAATTCTCATCTAGCCTATTCTGCTATATGTACATATTTGGCAACGTTTTGTAGCAAATAAAAGCACAAAGATTTGCTATCCCCCCAAATAAAAAGAAATGGTCATGTTCAAATCACAAGATGTCAGATATACAATCGCTTTTCAAGGCATAGATATGGGAGAAAGTGATTGTCCAAACACAAAATGTTATTAAAGGGATGTAGGTGGGAGAAAGGTGATCTAATACTGATGTGAATATAGTCATTGACAGCGGCTCTATGCCACGGATGATGCCCTTAGAACATTGTTTAGGAATACAGCCAACCTAGCAATGAGAAATAAGATCACGTTCATCAAGTCCTATCTACCACTCACACAATCTGTATAATTGGAGCTTTTAGGCTGTTGATGTTGGAATGTTGCCAAATAAAAGAGACTGCGATCATGTTCATCACACTTTTCTCTCATCTTCCCCCTCTCTAGCATTTAGAATTAAATACTAATGTATCCAATGCTAATTATGGTTTCATCCATCATATCTTGTTCGTTCATGCTATGGGAATATTGTTTTAATATCTATTAGTGGAGCATGGTCGTTCATGAGCCTTAATTTCTAAATTGTATCTGAATAATGAAATTTGATAGCATTGTAAACAAAGTACATGTTAGAAAGTAGCTCCCAACCTTTTAAAAGTGACATCATTTGTTAACAGTTTTTAAAATTTTTACGTTTTTTTCAGAAAAATTGACAAAATGTTGGCTTTCTCTTAAGAGCATGTTCTCACAAATTGTGCAAGAATCATAGTGAATCATTGTTCTAAATTTGATAATTAATCAATTTCATGTAAATTTATGCACAAAGTGAATGGGTCTTCAGCAAATACATCAGAAATTATGCAAAAGTTGCCAACTCAAGGATCCATATTAGAGGGCATCACCGACACTTTGAAAATTCTGAACATTTTTAATTAATTTTTGGATTTGCATAAATTTTCACAGTATGATCTTTTCATTTATCTTCATCTACTGAGAACACATCAATCCCAGGCTCTTGTACCCCTTTAGTGAGGGGCTGGTATAGGCATATAAGGTAGAGTCTATGTGTGTGAGATCTTTCAGATATTAAGGTATAATGAACATAAAGTGATGAAAATACACCCATTGACGCAAGAAATGTGTTGTTACTTGCAACTTCTGCGATTGTGACTTAATTAAATAAAGACAGAAAAAGGAGAATTATAGGTGGGATGGAGAAGAGAGAGTGTAAGAAAGAAGAAACAAACTGGAAAATGGTTATATTGAGAAGCGAAAAAAAGACGACAACAAAAGAAGTGGGATTGAGTAAGATAAATCCATGTAGATAAGTAGATAGATTCTGTCGATAAATAGGGTAAAGATATAGATATATGTAGATAGATAGATGGATAGATAGATGGATAGATAGATCGATATATAGATTGAAAGATAGATAGATTAAAAGATAGATAGATAGAGAGAGAGAGAGAGAGAGAGAGAGAGAGAGATAGTAGGTGGAGGGGGGGGGGGTCCTGAAAAGACTGAGTGAAGAAGATTTAAGAGCGGGCCGGAAAAAAGAGATATTTGTAAAAAGGATAGTGCATGGAGATATATTTATAGGAGAGTGAGATATACATAGATGAGAGAGATGGAGACAGGGGGGGGGGGGAAGAAAAAAAGGTTAAGATTAATACCAAATAAGATTAAGTAAGCAAAATTGTCGAGATGAAAATTTTGGAAAGAGAAGATGAGATGAGAGAGGACACTTAAAACAGAGAAGGAAAAACCGAAATTATTATTATTATTTATTGGACAATTTCAACAGAAATGATAATCTGAGATGGATGACATACATAAAAAAACAACCAAAGACAAAGTATAAAGAGAAAGACACTCAAGAAAAATTAATAAAATGCATACATGCAGTTATTGTAACTTTATAAGACTAATAAATATGGTTTAGACACCCAAAATGAACAAAAAGAATTGTATTCAAGCACAAGCACTTGGTTGACGTTGAGAATCCATCGTCATGGTTACCATCATGGTTGGTTTGAGATGCCAATTGTTACTGTATTATTTTCGCTGAGAAGAATTCACATGAAAATTCTTTCAGAATGGAAGCCTGCAATTTGAGCAAAAATTGATTGGTTTTCAAAATTGATTAAGGTTTTTGACTGCTTTCCTCAGTTAAATTTTGAGGTAAATTTTTTAATTTTGAACTGGTATAAATATTACACATTCAAGCTACTTAAAGCATCCTTGCCAGAATGAGAGCAAAATCAGTCGCAGAGAATGAATTTTCAACTATTGCATTTCATCATTATAGATTAAGCATTGCAGTATGTGTCTCTTCTGTGTTTACAATATCTAGTCTAAAATATTATAAATGAATGAAATCATCTATTTCATTCAATTTTTATTTCTGTCCATCTTCAGCTTTGCGATTTTCACATTTCTGCTTAATTTTGGCATACATGTACAAAATGAAGATACTGTAATCAAATAAGCTTTTCTGCTGAAGGTAATTGTAATTAAAAACAAAATAAATTTTGTTATTCATTTTGATATGAGTGCTCACCGAATGATGATACAATTTTTTATTCATAGAAATATTTGTTAGAAATTATAATGCTTGAAGATGTAAAAATTACATGTATTCAGCTTTCATAAACCTGGAGAACGATAACTCTAGCTCTTTCTTGATTGAATGAAGAATTTTATTGTGGGTGTGTATTATGATCTTGGTGTAGACATGACCAGTTTTAGAATTGATGCAAAGCACCTACATGGAGCTACTTCTTGATGTCATGGTATAGTACTGAAAGAAAGACATGTATAATCATTATTATAGAGTTGTTTCTTGTTTGTGTATGTTTGCAGCAGTATTGGTCTGCACTTCTAGAATAATTGCTCAAAATCTCTGATTGCAGCCAATTGTAAATATGAATCAATTTCTTTTACTCCCTTTAAAATGTTTTATGCAGTGATTTCATAAATTTGAGTTCTTGAAAATCTCCATTTAATTGCCAGTTTTTATTGAGAAATCTGATCACTATCTCAATCATTGTTTGATCGTGTTCATCACATGTCTTTTCAGTGCACGGACTGAAATGGTTTGATGATTCTTCACTCTCTCCTTCCTGTCTATAATGCCCTAATTCTGTAAAGTTCCTCCTTACAGCGATAAGATCACTGATTCGATTCTTTAGTTGGGAAAACTGGAAATATGTTCATTTGAATTTGATTTGCATCCAACATGCTAAATTCATTTCCTTTTGTAATGAAATAGTTGTGTCTCATTGCTATAGTAACCATTGAATTATGACATGCGACATTTAGGTCAGGTTCTCCTTGCATTTACTCAATTGAATGCAACATGTTAATCTAAAGACCCGAGGTAGAATGAATCGAGTCTCTTGCTGTGTTAAAGGACTTGGTAGGCATGCTTATTTACAGTGTTAAAGGATCCTGAACATTCTTTATTTGCCATATTTTACATATTTTTGAGAACAGCTTTATATTGAAATTGAAAACAGAATAAATCTGTACTGAAAGATGTTTAAAAAAAATACAGGAGACTAACGATTTCGGCTATTCTAATCTTTATTATTAACATATGGCACAAAGGAGATTTGGTTTTAAAAAACCCAGTGATTTCAAGAGCTATGAAAACAGTGTTTTTTTTCTGCAAATCTTGTTTCTACACAGGTTGAATAGGCACTGACTTGTAAAAACAAAAACGAAAAACCCAACAAAGTATTCTAGTTCAATATTACACTGTAGCTCATGAAGCGTGTTGTGACAATCTTGAAAACCCTGTAAATTTATGTACTCATAATAAAAACTTATTAAAGGGGTTTTACAGTTCATCAGTATTAAAATACTTTTGTTTGAACTGGTACTTTACAAAAGATCACGCCTGTCACTAAACACGTTTGCTCATACACAGTAATGAAGAAATCATAGTTCTATTAACAAACATTGGATTGCAATAATTCTAAAACATGGCAAACTTTGCTTTCATATTAGGAGGCCCAGATCCATTCATCAACAACACTGCTGTCATCCCCAAGAAGCGAGGCGGAACCCTCAAACAGCATCACTCCCAGCATCTCTATCAAGATGATGCGGAGCGGCCCACCTTCAGGCAGTCGCTGTCGTACAGTGAGAAGAACATGCAAGCTGTCGGAGCATCGCGCTCCAGGAATGAGGAGGAGCGGGAGATGAGGATGAATCGGAAGAGTCTTTCAAACTCCTGGCCTGACCCTGGTATCGGGATGGATGATGGACCATCGTCTTCATCGGCAGCTGGGAGGAAGAAGATGGATCTTATGTTAGGTGAGTTCAACTCTGTCTCTAATGAATGACACACACAATTGAGCACTGAATCGTCGTGGATTTGGCGCCTTACAAGTCACATGTATTATTGTAATTATTATTACTGTAACTGCTTTAGTAATGTTGTTCAACTTCTGAAAATACAGTGTATACAATCTATACATCAATATTTATTTGTTCTAATCACTAATATCGGGAGGAGTGAGGTAGTTCCAATTGCGTGGCAATTTTGAGGCACTTTTTGGCACTTAGCATTCTTATGATAAAAAAAATATAAACTTGTTTCAGTAAAGAATGGCTTTCTTACTCAATAAGAGACTTGGAGAAAATGTTTGTACCTGAAAATCCTATGCAAATTTTATATTGGAGAATGTTAGAGCAAAGACTACGTAAAAGAGGCATTTTGAGTTACAAATTTTTTATCTTTGATTCAAGATCATCTGCAGGATGGATACTCATTGTCCTTTCTAGAGTATTATCTCAGTGAAAGCTCACACTTCTGCTCATAAAAGTGATATTTATTTCAATATTTTCTTTTGCAGATTCTGTCCATGATTTCCACGCATCTCAGTATGACCTACCGTCTCCGAACAAGTCCGCCCTCCCCAGTGGTACATCGCCCATCTCCCCCATCCCCCTAAAGGCTACCCTAGCCAGGTCAGCAGGCAGGAGAGGGCAGACCAGGGCACCGCTGGTTCCTCTTGAAAAGGCTAGTCCAAGAGATGATTACGATGATTGGGAATCTTATCAGGATACCTATCGGTCTGATTGGACGGACAATGAAGTCGTTCCCAATGTAAGTTTTATGGCAAAAATTAATCTAAGTCCATCGAAGACCAGGCCCTACTTGATTACTGCTCTCATTGGCCACCCGAAAAGGCATTGGAGATTTATTATGATCTCTATCATTTGTTCCATTGTTGATGTTCTAGAAAATTGTGCCCGACAAATATTTGGCATTGCCCTTCAAATATTGAAATTTGAGGCCTGAAACTACTGGTGCAATGAAGAAAATTTTTATATCAGATAATTCCAACTTCGAGATACTGTATGTCATATTGACTGTAACAGTGGCTTCAAAAGTGGAACAAAAACACATTGTTGTTACAGTTATATATACTGATTTGGGTTGGTTGACCAATAGATTCCAAAATGTTCATAAAAACAGCTGCATTCAAATGAAACTGGTCTGCAATACTTTGTTCTTATTCTATATTGCAAGATTGATATAATGGGAGGGAGATCCAAGATAGTTCTAGGAGTAAATTTGTTAAAAAAACAATTTATATGATTTAAAGCTCTGTCAAATCAGGAATTAGAGCAATTTTGATATGAGCACATCTGTGTCTAATTCTGTAATTGTTTTATGAAATAAATGTTATATACGTGTAATTTTTGTAATGTTATGATGATAAATTAGAAAATTAATTTGAAAGAATACTGTATCATAATGCTTACTTCTATAACCATTTTCACTCATAGATATATTCAGTGCATGAATTGAGTGCATAATCATTTTCAGTAATCTGGTGATAAAACAGACATCTCTAATCTTCCCACACAGATCAACTCGTTGGACAACATCCGAGGCAGCGCGGCCAAGAAACGAGCTGAGAAGATGGCTCGAGGGCTAGACAAGACCCCAGGGGGTAGTAACAGAGAACGTAGGAGCCCCTATTCCCCTCCCAGAGACTTAGATGAGAGTGGGGTGTTCAGTCTACAGTCAACCGGACGCTTGGATTTTGATGATGGGGCTGATGCTGGTGGGCAGACCACATACATCAAGAAAAAGAGGTAAGATTGTTCACTCTTCTTCATACTTAGTCAAGCCACCTGTTCAGAGGCCACCTGTCTGGAATGGCCGCCTCTATGGCTTCCCTCCAAATGAAAATATGTGTTATACAACATTTCTATATCGGTCACCTATGGCCACTATATTCTAACCTGTCTAAGTGGCCACCTGTTTGAAGTGTCCACCTACATGTATAATGCTTCCTTCCAGGTGAAAATTTGTGTAATAGAATCTGTCTGTAGTGGTCACCTTTTCTTTATAACCGGATGGACACTTTAGGCTTGGCTGTATTTGGTTTCAATGCTATGTTGGGAAAACTATGGGACGAGTGTATTCAATTCAATTGTTCATAACACAAAGCTATATAGTGCATTAAACATGTAAAAACAGCACCTCTCACCAGCATTACAACAGTTAAAATGCTCCTTAAATGTTTTACTTTTGAACAAGTAAATTTCTAAATAGTTTCATTATGTATATTTGAATATAGAGTGTGAAAGGAGTCCCGGTAAGAGCTGTATATTTGCTCTAAAGTTGCATTAGTTCCCATTTTTAATCAGTGACATGTATATGCATAGTTTAGAGCAAGAAATAGGTCAAACTTATTTGAGGAGATTGTATCCCTCATTTAGCATTTCCAGCCACTACAAAGTAATGAGGCTGAGGGAAGTAATTCAACCTGAAATTGAGACATGCCTTTAACATCTTCCGTGCCACATATATGTTGCATAAAGGACAAATCTGCCCAGGTTTAACTATTTGATTAAATTTGAGGCATTGATATCTTGATCTTCACATCTAGCGGGAAGTAAATGCCTAGATTACCTACTTTTGTTCACATTTAGGATTGAGGATTGAAGCGATTTTGAAGGAAAAGTAATTATTAACTTCATTTTTATGTTCATTTAATTTTAGACAATTTTGAAACCCAAATTACTTGGTCACAATGAAATTACGGCTAAGATTAGCAATGATAGGCTTCCTTGTACTTCTGGATGACTTAAACAGAATACAAAACTATCGGTTTCGTTGGTCAATATTTTATATGGAACTGGATTCATGGAAAGCTAAATAAACGTGCAAAGTGCATATAAAAAATTGATCACAATATTCTATATGGAACTGGATTCAGAGAAAACTAAGCAAATGTGCAAAGTACATATCACAAAATTGATCACAATATATGGAACTGGATTCACAAAACAAATGTGCAAAATGCATAAAATTGATCACAATATTTTGTATTGAACTGGATTCACAGAAAGCTATAAAGCAAAGTGTGCAAAGTGCATTATCACAAAATCGATCACAATATTTTATATCGAAATGGATTCAGAAAAAGCTAAGCAAATGTTCATAGTGCGTATCACAAAATCGTTCATTATCGTGAAGTATTTGCACTCCTGTGATAGTGATATACCTGACATGACAGGTAATTTCATGCATTGTACAGCGGTCAGGATTCTGCATAAACCACAAATCTGTGACTGTCATGTATCCCTTAGGGAGCTTTACAAGATGTGACCCAACACAACTAAAAGGAACACAACTCACAAAAATTGAAATAAAGATATGTACACTGTACATGATTTAGGTTTTTTTTCAACCATTGACATTACTCCTTGCAAAAAATATGCTATTTTGGGAGATATTTAAGTTTGAAAAATAGTCAATTTTAGTGAACATACATTTCATGAAAATTACCTCCAAACTTTCCATTATTTTCGAAAGGTCAAATTCCCTGTTTTTCCTATAATCATGTCACATTCATCGGCCTTTCCAATCAGAATGCTTGCATGTTTTGAACTCTTGCTCCCTGTTCTGTGCCGGTGTTGAATTTATACCTTTTTTTTCTCCTTTAGTATCACTTTGCCAAATTTTGTCTTCTTATTAAAATGTGGTTATTATTTGAATAAAAGTATGGACTTATGCTTTCTATAATATGTGACAAATTTACTTCCCTCTCAAAATCAGAATTTTAGCTCAATTACTGTCAGTTTGACTTGATTTCTTAGTTCTAACTTAAATGTGACTTATGGACCAATTTGTTGTGTTGGGTCACATGTGAGTAATACATAACTAGGTATGAAGGCAATACTCTGAAAGCCTGATGAAGTAGAAGAAATTGTGCAAACATCCAAATGAATTGATCAGATCATACTTGGACAAACAATATTATTTGAGCTACATTCTATACTGTTCATTTGTGATTGTATCAATGTACATTAAACTATTGACGTTGTTATCATGTTAATGTGTTTGACATTTCCAATGCTTTAATTTCTTCCTCATAATTACTTGTATCCATTCAGTAATTGTAACATTTTTTAAAATTTCATTTAATTCTTAAGTTAAGAATACTGGGTTATAATTGTGATGAATCAAATATAGTTTAGCATTGAAATTGATCATCTTTTTCAAACAATGATTGATATTTGTTGGCAGATTTAAATTTATGCACAATGAATATTTGCAATTACATGGACCCAATGATGGGTTTTATTCAATGTCCTTTCAGCTCCAAGGGTAATCTTTTGGTTGGGAATGTAATTTAAATTCATGTTCTCATGATTTATCGGTATGGTTCCATTCTTTTGTCCTAGGTGCTGGTGTAGATTATTGAATTAAAAAAGAAAAGAAAATTTGTCTGGCATACTGGGAATTCAAGTCAGCCCTCAAAATAAAACAAATTCCCACAGTACCAATCACTTTTTGTTTGAAAATATCCTAATCGAGTCTAAATTTAGTTATGGATTAAATGTATATGAATCAATGATAATCATGCATGATAAAATGATTCCTCAATTTAATTCATCAGGTTTTTAAGAAATCAAGGAGACATGAACATATACATTGTAAATTGATTGTATACGAATACTGCACATTTCTAGCATCATTTCCCCCTTTAAACTTGGTGACCTGTCTTTAGTTTTGTGTTACGTTGGGTAATTTGAAAATACACTGTAAGAGAAAGATGAGCTCTTCCTTCATGAGGAACATCTTAGCATGATGCTGTTACCATGGCAACAAACAACCCATTTTCTCTGAGACATTTCTAAGGAGACAGGCCATGGCCATATTGAATTATTATACGCGTGCATTCTCATTTTGAACAGTAGGAGTAATGAACTCGCTTGGGAGAAATAATCTTTATTAGATTTTGTAAATTATTACTCTCGTTAAATTCATAACTTAAAAGAGGTTGCATTATTTGTCAGAATATGGTTTTGTATTGATGCATGTTCAGTGTACATCATACATGAAGGCATATATGTCAGAAGGTTTGAATTTATTATTAAAGCTTTCATTGAAATAAAATGGTATTAAGATAATCATCTGAATATTTGTGCTTAGAAAAATACTTGCACAAATTTGCTGTAAAATATCAATGATTTGAATCTTGCTTAGATGTGAACTCATTCTTGAGCGCACTCCAACCTGAACAAGAACCTTCTCACAAATATGCATTCTGTGTGAGATTGCAAAATTGTAGATGATTTGAGCTTTGCAAATATCAAAACACACATTTGTAATGCATTTGGAAAGAAAGGGAATTTGTTGACAGGGAATTAATTCCCTGTTTGATGAGAAGACTAATATGAACTTGGGAGTGATAATGTCCAAACTCCTCATTTTGCAGTACTAAATTACTGTCTTGAGTTAATACCTTGGCTTTTGTGAATTATTGTTTTATTTTCACGAAACTCTGAGAAATAATGTAATATCCATGGGAAAGGGAGTAATGGAATATTAATTCCAGAATTCTAAATGCTCTAAATTTGTTACCCCCTGAAGTGCGCATAATTGATATCGTGATTTTTTTTTTGTGTACGTGTTTCGAGGGAAAGATGCTCATTCTAGCTTCATTATATTCTAGTCATTGAGATCAATATTTTTACTTGACCTCTTTTTTTCACTAGCATTCACTTGCATCCGGTGTTTCATTATGATGAACTCTCTAATGAAAGATTGATAAAAAATAGAGAGAGAGAGAGATCCTTCACCTTGTGTAATACCAGCATTTGTGAGAGTTTTATATTTTGAAGGAATACCATCAATAGGAAAATGCAAGATCAATTTCAATTTGAAATGGAGTTCTTAATTGAAGCTTTTTTTTTCATTTTTAAAGAAACTATTATTTATTGAGAATTATGCTCTTTTTGTGATAATAAAATTGACGCTTCTGATAGAAAAAGCAATGTTTGGTTCTTGATTGTTTGGTTAAAAAATCTTGGAAACTACATGTACCATCCAGTATATTTGTTCAGAAGTATGTAGAGCAGAATGAAAAGACCACTTAGCTTTGTATTTTCATTGCACTTGTGTTTGATTACTTATTAGATTTACACAAGATTCTTTCTTTTGAGTGATACTTCTGATTTACAAGTATTTTGTTGTTGATTGATCAAGTGTGCTTGTTTTTCTTTTCTAGCACCGGCAAGAAGGGTTCCGACTCGCCATTCAGCTCCAAGCCACGCATGGCGAGGGCAAACTCCGGTAAAGGGTCACGACGGAATGCGGCCGATCAGCGACAAGATGCTGGAGGAGGATCCTCAACAAACCTGGACTTTAATCCCTCCGGAGGTGTGACGTTCAGAGACAATGCCACGTCTGACGTGAGCATCGTTGGTCATGGTTTCGGCAACGGACGGGGCATGAGTCATAAGGATATTGACCTCCCAGAGAATCATGTGGCCGGAGGAAAGGGACAGAACTCGCGGGATAGGAAGAGAACGAAAGGTGAGAGTTTTGTCTTTTTTTATGCAAGGCACACGTCTTTCTATTGCTCCTCCCTCTTTCTCCCCAACTTCAGATTTTTTTGCTGAGAAGAGGCGGAATGATATGATATGAAGCAAGCGAGAACTTAGACGTCACTCATTATTGATTTTTTTTTTATGCTTCAACCTCTATTTTTTAAATTCAATATCTCCTTTTTCTTGATTTTTGTTGTAATGTTTATGTTCATTCAAGAGTATGCTATTGCTTATCACATTTTACTAGCAGTTTTAGACATGAAGGAACATTTTCAAAATATTTAGTGTGCAGTTCTATGATGCTAATCGAAAATCTTTTGTATATCAATCAGGCTAAAAATGCATAGCAAGTTGTCAATGTGATACCACAATGATTATTTCCTTCATTCTCTCAATTCATTTTTGAGTGTCTTCTTTAATTTCGGAGACCATTTTCTCCCATATCATTATTTCCTATATTTCCAATGGCAACTCTCTTTTCATTGGACCTTGTAATGCAGATAGTGCTGCAATGCTTCTGCTAAAATGCATGTCATCAATATGACTTCCCTTCTTTCTTTTGTTGTCTTGTATATCTTCACATCCGTAATAAATTCATCCACATACACATAGTTATTCAATTACCATAAGGTCATGGTATTGAAGTATTATGTGTTTGAATATAGGAGTAGATGAAAACATGGGCTAGTATTTCTTTGATTGAATTAAAAATATACAAGGTGAATAGAAATTTAGAGGAGTTCTATGGCAGAAATGTAGGCTTCATAACAATAGAACTAATATGTATCATTCACCTACAATGCACTGATAATATCTGAGATTGAAGAGAGTTGATCAGTTGTCTCATTCTACGTTTGCACATCAATTATTCTTCACCAGGATATCTGAGATATTGATTAATTTTCGTTTGTTCTATGGATTCTGTTGTCTTTTGAATATTTGTCTTCCTGTTATTGATTATGACTTTTTCCTATTGTCTCTAAAAAGAAATGTACAATATGGAGTTTTGCATGTAATTGCCTACTTTCATTTCATTTCATAAATTAATTTACAACAAAAAAACTCCTTGGACCTTTGTATTTTTATTACAGGTGAAATAACCTATACTATTTTTAGGATATTGCTGGAATGTTGTAATTGGAAAAGGAGACAACTACATTACAACTGACATTACAACTGTAATGTGGTATTTCAATGCAGAGGTCTTCTCCCAAGGCATAATAGCATCATATGGTTTATATTTCTAGACAGGAGCTTTTTTTCCATTGCTTGTATAAAAAGAAAAGGTTTTGGTGAAGAAAAAAAGAATGAATACATTCAGAACTAAAAAGAATGCTCCATAAATGAATAACATGTGCCAAATTATTTTGAAGAAAATCATATGAAGACAGAAAAGCAGGCAAATATGCTTATAACCAGTTGATAATGAGTATTGATGTAAAAAATTTCCTTACCTCCTTTTGCCTTGTACTCAATATAACATAATTTCTAACCACTTTCAATCGAAATGAAAGGTCTTTACAAATACTTAATACTAGCTAAGATCACCAGGACATTCAATAATGTGCTTGTACTTTTATGCACAGCTTTGAACTCTGAAGTCCAGTCAATGTATAAGTATTTACATTTTTAGAAATGCTGACTGACTATACACAGATAAGAAATCAATATGCAAATAACCAAACTGCAGAACCAAATTTGTTCTTATTAGAAATAATTTAGATAGAATTTTTCCCTCAGCCATTCAATAAACAGGTTTACCAATTCAAATTTTATGCATACACAAAGTTTGTTCTTGACTACCCAAATGCTTGCCTGACATGTTAACTGGGGCCGATCGCACAAAGTGGTTGTAGCTATCGTCTTCTTGCTACATGTAAGACATCTCGACTTCTTGTGCTACCCTCATTATATAGACACACACATTGGTTTATCTAGGTTAAGAGGATGGTACAAGGAGTTATGACGTCCTAGCAAGAAGAGGACAGCTAGGACTATTGTGAGCAATTGGCCCCAGGATTCCAAATATTGAAATTCATTTGTTGCTAATATATTTAAGGAATACCACATAACTCTGCTTGTTAGCAAGAACAGACGTAATTTTGAATCTGACATACATGTATTGATATTATGAGGAAATAAACACTGAATTTAGAACAAAGCATCTTTTATGGGCAATTCAGCATTTGTACAGAGATAGTATTCGGATCCCTTTTCCCCTTGGTCGATTGTATTGCTAGTTGAGTGTAGATTGATTTTAGATTAGTTTTTGTCGCATCACATATTAGATTGATTTACAATTCATTAATCAATCAGATGTACAAAGGATCTTATATGTTTTTAATTGGTTTGGTATTGAGCAGAGTTTCCATAGGAGCTAGCTCTGTGTTTACATTTTACATACTTTAATTCCAGTTATACTGACAAAATAATGATGTTGGTCATGAAACCCATTTGATAAACAAAGTGCATCAGGAAAAAATATATATATTTTTTTATTGTTTCACATTCCACAAATATATACAATACTCATCTTGAACTCAATAAGTTAAACATAGTGACAACAATAACAATTACTATTTGACAAAGAAATGCAATCACGTGAAATATAAGGAACCTATTGAAAAGCATAACTTGTAGAACATAGGTTCCCAAGAAAAAGTTATTGATTTATTTGAAGCCAATAAGTGTGTTGGTAGATCTTAAAAGTTCATTCATTTTAGGACTTTTTGTAATTTGTGTACCAAAATTGCCTTTATGCATGTCTTGAATATTTATTCAAGCATTTGATGTGGAAAATAAATAGTATGACTGTTCTACAAGAAATTTATATTTTTTTCAGTTTGTCATAACGCTGTCTATTTTTTTAAATTGTTAAAGGTAAGCTGATTTGAGGAAATTTTATGTTTCAACCTACATGCTTCAACCTACATAGTTCTAAACCCTTAACTGAAACAGGAGTCGGCTTAATTAAGCTCATTCGTTCCGTTAAACGGTTCAACAGGTTGAACCTTGACAAGGTAGCATGGTGTGTTTACCTCTCTATTTGCTGATACAAATCAATCTACTTTCATCAGAGTGCAGATTTTTTTTCTTCACCCTTTTGGGAGAGTAAGAGTCCAAAATTCTTCCACACCTTGTGATATCATTAGACATAATGCAATTCGAAATATTTTCTACTTGTAATCACTACAAAAGCTAAGAACAATAGATATGATCAATCAATCCCTCTGCAATACCATTGTCCTGAGTTCTATAGTGCTAGCAAGTAAGCAAAAAATTCTAACTTGCCTTATTTCTAGCATACAATACGCATATATTCAGATAGCTACGCACGCAAATAGCCACCCACACATGCAGTCTATCTTAGCAGATACCATATTTTCATCCCATTCAATATCCCTCAGCTACTTGAAATGGATAATCACTGTATTAAGCACATGGGATCATATAGATTGCTGTAATCACTGGTGGGCTCTAGGAGGGACACAGTTAGGCCGGCATCTCATTTTCATGACTTTTGCCTGCAATATGCACAAAGAGCTCACAAAGAGAAAATGTGCATGATTGATATGAAAATCGACTTTAAAGATCGAGTGAGTCTGAAACAGCACTGTATATTTTGTAACCCAAGCCTATGCACTGCTTTGGACTCACAGGTCATAGTGTTTTTTCTTCCTTGCTTCTCTTCCCTTTGACACTGTTTCCTTCCTTTTTATCATGTTTCAAGCTTTTTAATCAAAGTTTTATTGCTTTCCTTCAGCAAGAAATTCATCCACATATAGTTTATTTTATACAATCCAGATGGGGTGAATGGGCACCAGGCAGTATGCAGAATTGCAATAGGGATGAAATGGAATTCAATATTTTTCTGACAAGCACGCAATAAAAAAGAAACTTTGGCTTTCATCCTGCTGGTACGCTGACAAGCAAAACAAAGATCAAAAAGCTTTTATATATTTCATTCCGCCAGCGAGCTGACAATATTTTTGTCCTTTTTTTTTTTAAAGAACGAAGAAGGGTGACTTTCCCTTTAGCTCCCCCTTCATACACAACTAAATAGTAAGGCAAAAGCATGTTGAACACTATGTGGAGTGGATATGCGTTGTGCAAATTGCATAGAAATGATAATAATTACCATCATCACCTTCATCATCTTTCTCATCACCATGTTTTATCCCTAAGGTTCTATCCTGTCCCCTCTATCAATGGCATCTATGCATCATCCTGGGGCAGTAGATATGGATGACAATGGAGCGTTGGTCGGAGAGGACTTTGCCATGGTCATCGGAAAAGGTAGGATCTTTGGGGAATTTTGTGAAGTAGGCAGGCGACGGTAGTTATGTAATACAGTCAAACCTGTCTATAGTGGCCACCTAAGGGAAAAGTGGCCACTTTCCACAGGTGGCCTCTAGAGACTGCTTCTTTAACATACATTTTCAACCGAAGAGAACTAATTTAGGTAGCCACTCTAGAGAGGTGGCCACTATAAAAAGGTGACCGCTAAGACAGGTTTGACTGTAAACTAGAACTCTCCCTCTCATTAAGGTGTGGTCACACCCGCCGAGCGGGGCTGTAGCGGTCCTTCAGCGGTAGGGATTTTAATAGTCTGCAAGGACAGACCCTTGGCTTTTGATGTGTGCATGCGCAGAGCGTGATACAGGGTCTGTGCATGCACTCCGAAAGCCTAGGATCTGTCATTGCAGACTAAGTCCCTACTGCTAAAGGACCGCTACAGCTCCGCTCAGCCAGTGTGACTACACCTTTAGGGGTGCTAAACTAGAAAATTGCAATCGATCGGAAATCTATTGCAAAATTGTTGAAAATAGAAAGGCACATTTCCATCTGTGCACAGACTGTGTTTTTAAAAAGAATATTCATCAGCGCATGCTGATCAACTTGAAACTGATCACAACTTTCTCGCAAGATCCCCTTATTCGAATTGTTGAAGCTCTCATATTACATTAAAGAAAGATTTACATGTGACAATTTTGATATCTTGGATCTGACACATGCCTCAGTATCCTGGGAACTTTGTCAATTTTATCATCCTGATCAAAAATCTTCAGTAATTCTCTAAGTTGTACAGATTAAAACAAGGGATAAAATCACAACTAATAGAAATATCCATTCACCTGCATTTCAGCCATTTTGATCATGCAAAATGATGACCATTTATTTTTCTTAGATATTCACGTCATAGTTCCATTCACTTTTTTTAAAAAGTGAAATATTCCTGAGGAATTTACCCATCTCCAACTGGTGCCTTGTCCTATTCATGTTCAATTATCCCATAGTAGGCTACTGTGATCTTGATCAAACAGTCTCACAGTCCTTTTGCTCATTGTTTAAAAATTATGAAACCATTCATGGCACTGAATTATGATGACGATTATCAAGAATAATCCCATTATTGAGCCTATTGTCATATTATTATTTTTTAGAGATCGCATGCGGAGGTTACGGTCACTGTTATTGTACTTCATGACCTGTCTAATTAATTGACCGCGAGTTTGTTTGCTCATTACGCATTTATTATTATCGATGACCTTTTCATATTATCTTCCTAGAATGAATTTCAATTAAAAACGTTTAACTGTAGGGTATTGATGAAGAATGAAAGTGTATTTTACTGCATTATCAGAAGCATTTGAACCACCATAACAAATACGTAAGCTTGAGAAAAAAAATTGGTACAGTGGAGATAACACACAACATAATATATGATGCATATGAAAATACTTGTAAAATTCATACATATTTGCATGCATGAATTGTAATCTCCACTGTATGTTGGATAGGTTAATATGTGCATGATAATGAATTTCGTTATGTAAAGCAAAATAAAAAATTTTCCTTGTAGAATTAACTATGTCCAATTCAATTCAATTTTTATATTTACCACTCAATTGCATACACACATGTAAGTACAATTTGGCCTAGAGATAGATGTAATGACTACAATTAAAGGGCTGGGACCTCAAAAGAAGCACAGCTTTTGAGGGGCCCCCAAGTATAGTATTTCATTTTGTTTGATTACATGTATTTTCACATTCTCAATATTGCAAGAAAACAAACACAAAAACTGAGAAACAATACTGTAGATGGTAAAATTGAAGGGAATACGAAGGGTCCAATTACAAATTTTACAGGTAATGATCATGAAATATCTGGTGAGCTTCTGTAATAAAATGATTAATATGGTCTCATATGTCATGCATAACTGAACACACACACCATTTTAATTTGCCATTTTGGTATCATCAAAACATTATTCTTCCTTTTGACATTCAAGGTGTGCATTTCATGCAATGCACTATAATCATGCTTTATCATGAGAATTAAAACGCATTACCCTGACATGACCATACAATATGAATTTGCAACATGATTATATTTTAGCAATGTTCTTATTCCCACTTTTTTCAAGTCCTTTTGACATTAACCTACACTGTGTTCTTTCATTTCTTTTCAGTATGGTGATTTTAAAAATCCTCTCACTTAAAACTTGGTAAAAACTGTTTTTCAGCATGTCAGTATATGTAAATAGCAAAAATTGGAACCATAAATACAGATCAAATGAAACAACACATACAATTGCAAATATAGATCTAGAATAAGTAACTCTTGATGTGAATACCATGAAAGATGCAAGTGAAAAAAAGGATAATGAATAGAGCAATTTGAACAAGAACTAGATAATGGGGGAAAATAAATGATCTAGAAACATACTTAAATTAGTTTATTAGAAATTAGATACAAACACAAAGGATGGGCATCTAAAGGACATTATATTCACAAGTTAAATTACGGTTAGACAGAAGCATGATAATTATCTTGCAGTGGAAAGAGACTTGTTTTTAATGAACGTGCCATTTGCAAATTATGAGTACCATCAAGGTCATTTCACCATTAGGCCAAAAAGATAAATTGTTTGGTTGCTCTCAGAGGACATTTAACACGATATAAACTATTTCCGAAAAATTAAGTCGAAAACAGACAGTAGATCCGTAAGAAGTGTATTCAACTGTGGGGACACAGCAATGAGAAGCCAGTTCCGATTTCAATAGCAGTTAAAGGAGCATTGAATTTGCGTTCGACTTAATTTTTCGGAAATAGATACTATTGTGTTTTATTTTTAAAAAATAGCATCACTCGGTAGAAAAAAAATAGTTTTCATATTTAAGAACATAATTCTCGCTAAAAATCACAGAAAGATTGCAAGGGAGTAAAAAAAATCCAAGGAACATTTGAAAAGGTTCTTTTCGGTTACATTTTACATGTTTTATAATGTATGTATTATCATATTATCAAAAGCAAAAATCTTGTTGAGCTATTTTCTGAGGGTTGATCAGTTGAGGTCAACCAAACAATTTTTTTTTCTTGGCCTTTAGATGCTCTTTGATGTACGTGCGTGTGGTGCTCATGGCTTTTGGACAAAGAGTATGCTATTAAATGTAACGTCAATTTAGTGCCAAGCGTGACCTAGTTGGACTAAATTGGTACTGGAAATGTCAGGAGTTTAATAGCTTTTGCTTGATATTCATGCCATTTCTCTTTTACTGAAGTTGGTTATATAAATTAGGACCCTGTTCACTCTTAGTAGGGAGTAGTGAGTTTATACCTTACAACTAGTATGATGTACAAAAGCCTGTTCATGGAAGGAGTACAAACATCGCTTTTACAATGCACAAGATATCCATTTTGTTGCGTCATGCTCTCAAAACCCCTTTTTATCTCCAGATGGTCATATCTATGATAAGTCATAATCTACATGCACATAATAATTGGAAGCCTGGTTATGAATTGAATGCACAGCAATGCTCATCATTTTTGTCTCGCCTGCGTAGCAGAATCGAGACATAGGCGCCACTTTTTGCGACGGCGGCGGCGTCAACAATTTAGAATTGCTCTAAATCAAAAACCCCTTGCCAGATTTTCATCAAACTTGCACACTAGGTCCATTGGGTGGCCCAAATAGTGTGGAGCAATTTTCAGGTCATTATCTAGGTGAAAGGTCATCTGAGGTCAAATTTCCGAAATCTTAACGTGAAAACTTAACCTTGGCTCTCATTTCAAAACCCCTTGCCCGATTTTCATCAAACTTGCACAATATAAAGTCCATTGGGTAGCCCAAATTGTGCAGAGCAATTTTCAGGTCATTGACGAGGTCAAAGGTCATCTAAGGTCAAATTTCCGAAATCTTAACCTTAAAACTTAACCTTCGCTCTCATTTCAAAACCTCTTGCCCGATTTTCATCAAACTTGCACAATAGGTCCATTGGGTGGCCCAAATAGTGCAGAGCAATTTTCAGGTCATTATCTAGGTCAAAGGTCATCTGAGGTCAAATTTCCGAAATCTTAACCTGAAAACTTAACCTTGGCTCTCATTTCAAAACCCCTTGCCCGATTTTCATCAAACTTGCACAATATAAAGTCCATTGGGTAGCCCAAATTGTGCAGAGCAATTATCAGGTCATTGAAGAGGTCAAAGGTCATCTAAGGTCAAATTTCCGAAATCTTAACCTTAAAACTTAACCTTCGCTCTCATTTCAAAACCTCTTGCCCGATTTTCATCAAACTTGCACAATAGGTCCATTGGGTAGCTCAAATAGTGCAGAGCAATTTTCAGGTCATTATCTAGGTCAAAGGTCATCTAAGGTCAAATTTCCGAAATCTTAACCTTAAAACTTAACCTTCGCTCTCATTTCAAAACCCCTTGCCCGATTTTCATCAAACTTGCACAATAAGTACATTGGGTAGCCCAAATTGTGCAGAGCAATTTTAAGGTCATTGTTGAGGTCAGATTTACGAAATCTTAACCTGAAAACGAAACCTTGGCTCTCATTTCAAAACCTCTTGCCCGATTTTCATCAAACTTGCACAATAGGTCCATTGGGTGGCCCAAATAGTGCAGAGCAATTTTCAGGTCATTTTCAAGGTCAAAGGTCATCTGAGGTCAAATTTCCCAAATCTTAACCTGAAAACTTAACCTTGGCTCTCATTTCAAAACCCCTGGCCTGATTTTTATCAAACTTGCGCAATAGGTCCATTGGGTGGCCTAAAAAGTGCAGAGCAATTTTCA
>BQKZ01003824.1:25275-39528 GCA_036244855.1 Temnopleurus reevesii
TAATGTAGAGCAATTCTTGGGGCATCGTTGAGGTCAAATGTCATCTGAGGTCAAATTTCCAAAATCTTAACCTGAAAACTTAACCTTTGCTCTTATTTCAAAATTCCTTGTCCAATATTCATCAAACTTGAACCATCTCTATAGAAATAAGTCAAAAGCATATTGCTATAATTTACAAATCGCGCAATGCAGGCGAGACTGCCAGGCGGCGTTAAACTTGTTAGTAGAATGGTTGCATAATTTAATGGATTCTTAAACATGTAAAAAGCTTATCGTGACACAAATTTGCAACAAGATAAGTGTTATTTTGTGTCATGACCTCAAAACTCCTTTTTCATCTCGCCGAATGGCCCTATCCATAATAAATGCTCATATACTTCATCTTCATCTCTGATGTCACTGTTAACCACAATTGGCGTAAGTGGCTGACAATATGTATATAAGCAATCTCACGCATTAGTTTAATGGACAAAAGTAGGCGTCCTTATCTCCTAACCTGTGCAGTAAACGAGGGCGATCATCCCAATCAATTTCAACTCATTACTAATGATTTTTATGTACACCTTTCCTCCTGGGAAATCGCATGCACTTTCCAGGAATATAAAGTGCACATCCCATGACTACCATTGCGTCTTGCACAAGACACCCACAGCATTCATTCAGTGTACTCGAAATTCTAGTCTCACAAAGATGAAGTGGATATAAGTACGTGATATGGGTTCTTAGTTAATTTTCACTCATGGCAATTAGTGTCTGTTCTTTGCCGTGGAGAAGTGCACGTCCTCAGCTAAATGAATTGATACAAAAACGTTTGGTTTTCAATTGAGTGAGACGTACAAGTACTCAAAATATCTTCAATGGGTCTAATCTTCATTCGAGCTAGTGATAAAAGTATAGTCAAATTTTGTTGAAAAACTGTGTTACAGCTACTCAATAGTTGCTTGAGTTGAACAGTGTGTCTGAGCTATCATAAGGATTTAATTCAATTTTTCATAATCTTTATGACAAAGTACAGAGCTGATGAGATTATCTCCGATTTTTTTAATAGTTTATATTCGTATCAGGTCTAATGAACTCATATCGTGCCTAATTCGTACTGGTCAAGATTTTGTTCCCTTAGTTATTTAAAACCAATTCAGATTGTTTCATTGTAGTTCCCTGAGATGTGTGTTTATAATTGCATTCAGAATTCGCATCTGATTGACTATTGGATGCTAATTAGTGATGCTTATCATATACATAGAGTGTACCACTGCAGAAAGACGTCATGGCAATGTATTTTTTAAAACTGCTTTTTGTTTTGTTTTTCATCCTGAATGTATATTTTAAAGGAAAAATTATATTTGTAATATCCTGTATTTGTAAAGTGCATGTAGCACAAGGACATTTGTTTATAAAGAGGAATGGAGAAAGAGTTACAATTAAAGAGTGTGCTCAGCCTGCACAAAATCAGCATCGGGAGACAGTTTGGAATATAGATATCTCCTAAAATTGTCCAGAGTGTCATAATTTGGCAGTTCATTAAAATTTCTGCTGCTCCTGTTTGGAAGTACATCTAGACCCATTGAATTTGTCTCTACTTGCGGAGTCCTCAACATGTGACTATTCAAAAGGTCTGAGGGTTCTTATCTGTACAACATATATCCCTTTGAGGAAAGAAAGACAAGAACATCTTTTGGGAATTGTTTTAACTAATTATTTTCTTGTTGTTAAGTCATGTTAGCCTTCCTCTTGATGTAGAAAAAGGAACATTGAAACAAAATTTGTATGATGTATGTTGGGAAGATGTAACAAATCTCTACAAGAAGTACATTGCAAGTATCTGATCTGGATTTCAAAAGTAAATATTTGTTGATAAATCTGAATCCATTGTAATGTTTTCTCCTTCAGGTGTGTTTGGTAATGATGCTAACATCGTAGAGTACCCACGAGCCAACGGTGGAGAGAGGATGATGAAGAGGAAAGAGAGCAATGAAGATGGTGCGGGCTTGCCTGAAGTTATTGGTCTTCAGGTCCGACATGACGACGATAGTGCTGAAGAGGTGAGTTTGGAAACATTCTCCTACTTTTACCCCCTTTCTATTGTCCAATATGGTTTGTACCATGACAGGTTGCTATTTGGTCCTGTCTGACCAAGGGACTGGAAAATCATGAATTTGATAACCGAATGGCTTGTAGATTTATTTTGTGCTTCATTTAATTGAATGAAGTGTTGCCCAAATCTCCAATCAAGCCATGAGCCATGAATGTGTTCATATCAACCAATGATTTAAACGTTTGGAATGAAATGAAATCTTATTAGAACCAGAGAGCAAACGATTACAAATTACCAATATGCTTTGATATCATAATTTTTGTTTTACAAAATGAGGAAAAAAATCAAAGAAATTAAATGATAATATTTTCTCACACCTCCATTTGCTTTTCACACAGTGAACTCTATATAGTAAAAGAAAGAAACAATTACACCATGGTGATAAATCTGACGTATCTAGTTTGATTTGACATGTGCCGGAAGCAAAGTATGCATATAGACCAATTAGTTGACTTGATGTAGCCTTGAATTATAATCACATGGTAATATGGATTTTATCAAACACTTTTGAGCAGTTGGATTGGTGAGAGAGAGGCTGGCTTTGCTCCATGTCATTCATTATATCCTTTGTGTGACGTGTTATGCCTGACGCGATGTTCATCAATTTCACAAACATGCACGTCCACTAGGCATTGATAAGTGGCTTTTGTTTCATCATTATCCATTTTCACACAACGCGATATGGAGGTGCTATTGGTCAGGTACTCTCAACAAATTGTGAGGATTTGTTCATTTTCTTGGTTGCTGTATTCCACTGTAATGTATTCTTCAAGTATATTATGCCACCTGTGAGGCTTACTCGCAGCATTAATTACCTTATTATTAGTATGCGGAAATTTATGTGACTTTTAGATTATATGGAATTGTGGCCAAAAAAGGCCTCCTTAATATGATGTCGCCTCTGGTGGTCTTGGCAAACACAAGGAAAATATTGTTGTGTTTTAATCTGACTTTATACATGTACGTACATGTATGTGAAGAATCATGTTTCAATGTGCATTCTGACGGGTCATTATAACACAAATTGTCTCATTCGGAAATTTTGCTGGACTATTGGATGTACAAAGGAAAGCATGACCCCATGTTTGAACACAATGTGCCTCAGTGAGCCACAACATGAAATTACATGCTACGTTGGTCACAACCTGAATATTATTGGTGTGTTGGGATATCTTTCCACCCAAGACTACGCTGGACAGAATAGTTGAGAAGGAGATGAAGAAGGAGGAGATTATAATTTTTAACACTCAGAATGTTTCGAAAGCACAAAGACTCTGAGCATTATTAGATTATAATGCTTATGATGTAGAGAAAAACCTTCAAAATTAATTGACTGTTGGTTTGGAATTTTTAAGTCATGATGCATTGTAACTTTTATAGAAAACAGAGTTTTCTGTTTAAAAAATCTATCAAGCATACTAATTGGATGGGTACACATATACTTGAAACACCTCTGGTAGTTAGAATCTAACTTGACTCAATGTTACTTTGTTATTTGTCAGGATATGAACATTTCCCTGTCCAAGACGACGATGGACAGAATGGCTCGCAAACAGATAGAGAAGAAGGAAGAGATGGAGCAACGCAAGGCAGAGCGCAAGGCGGAGAAGGAACGTGTGGATGCTGAGAGGAGGGCCTTGGAGAAGGAGCGTGAGGCGGAGAGACGCGCTCTTGAGAAGGAGATTGAGGTCCAGAGGAAGGTCATCCAGGAACGAGAGAGGGAGCAGCAGAGACTTGACTATGAGAAACTACAAAGAGATAAAGAAAGATTAAAGGTACAGTTCAAGCGTCTGACCAATGAACTAGATATTTCTAGCTCAAACCCCTTTCCATTTAATTTGTTCTGTTATCCACTTATGTATTCATGTATTTTATACCAGTGTAAAATAGCTATGAAATAGCTGTGAGCTCTTGACAAGACACTCTTCATGTTGGGATAAGGCAAGAATTATTTAAATAAAAAACACTTTTGTTTTTAGTAAAGCATCAAGAGTGACCATTTTGTACATTAGATAAGATTTGTTTTCCAATTTCACATGCTTGTGTACAATTTTGCTACTGATATTGTGACAATGAAAATATTAAATTTCACAGATTTATATCTTTAAAGTGAGGTGCTTTTTAAGAATGAAAAAAAAATCTTTTATTTAATATCCATGGATATTTTATGCATATGACAGGTTGTGTAAGTTGTTATTCTTGAACTTACATATTCTCTTTTATATAATCCATTTTTTTGTACCAGGAGTATATTCTGTATTTATGAATATCTTTTGTAAACCTTCAAACCTACAAGTAATTGTGTAACAACCAACCCCATGATTAAAAAAGAAAATATGATACCTGATTGTATACATGACCCGGGGCACACTAGAATGACGTGTGTCATGCTGATCCTTATCTTCTATGCTTGGGAATATTTCCTGGAATGAGTAATGAATATACAAAAGTAGTTTTAGCATGAAATTATGAAGTAGAAGTCATGGAAATTGGGTCACTAGATAATGGTATTCTTAAATTCATAATGTACATTTAAATTCTTATTATAAATTTAAGAAGTACTAATCTTTTAATTTTCAGTGAAGATTTAATTATTTATGATATATATTTGATAAAAGTCTCAGTTTTGTCTTCTATCCATTTTGTAGGAACAAGGAGATATTTATAGCAGTTTTGAGACAGGATGAAATAATTTTTGTGTTGGATTTTCAAATTCAATAATTATGCCAGTAGCAATTTACATTTAAGATTGGTACATTGGATATTAAAAGGGATAAATAAAGCCGCTCCTCGTATCTAAAAAGTTAATTCTGCAAGGCAAGGAAGTTATCACCTGGGCAATTGAAAATATATGAAAAGGGGATGCTCTACCTGTACAAGAGTGTGAAGAAATCGTGGTCATATGACTGCTACTATTAGAAGCTAGACAAATTGAAAGGAGGCAGCATGAATTTACCAGAAAACATGCTTTTAGATGCTTTTCTCATATGAAGTATTTTACATATGTATATTCTCTATCATTTTATTAATCTGCAGGAGGAGAGAGATCGCCAGCGAGAGGAGAGGATGAGAGAAAGGGAAGAGCAGAAGAGGGAGAGAGAAGAAAGGTTACGAGAAGACAGGGAGAGACAGAAGGCCGAAAGGGAGGAGAGGGAGCGACGAAATGCTGAGAGGGAGAGAGTGAGGGAGGAGCAGCAAGCCAAAGCTAGGGAGAGACAGAGGGAGAAACTCAAGCAGCTAGAGATAGAGAAAACCATGGAGTATGAGGATGGAGTTGGTAAGTTCATATTCAGGTGTTGAAAGGGAGGGAGTGAGGGAGGGAGGGAAGGAAGGAAGGGAGGAGTAGCAGGCCAAAGCTAGGGAGAGACAGAGGGAGAAACTCAAGCAGCTGGAGATAGAGAACACCATGGAGTATGAGGATGGAGTCAGTAAGTTCATATTCAGGTGTTGAAAGGGAATGTAGTGTAGTTTACAAAAAGGGAGGGTGGGAGGGAAGGAGGGAGGAAGGGGGAGTGGGAAGAGTAATGGGAGAAGAAAGGAGGAGGGAGGGGAATGGGAGCAGGGGAGGAGAAGGGGAGGAAGGAAAGGGAGGGGAGGAGGGAAGAGGAGGGGGAGGAGGGAAGGGCAGGGGGAGGAGGGAAGGGCAGGGGGAGGAGGGAAGGGGCAGAGGGAAGGGGATGGGAGAGGAGGGAGGAAGGGGGAGTGGGACGGTGGGAGGGAGAGAGGAGTTAAAATAGAGACCCATGGAGTATGATGATTTAGTTGGTAACTTTATTAGCAGGTTTTAGTGAGTGAAAGCTAATTAATCTAATAATAATAATAATAATAATAGATCCATTTATATAGCGCAATCACTATATGCATATACTCTACTGCGCTTGATACTAGGTACCATATTATTACCCTGGCTGTAACTGACGAGCAAGCCAGTTAGGCGCTCAAGCATTCAAAGCATCTTCAGAATCATCAGGGCAATTCCATAACATTGTCATCCTTGTTCTGTACTCTGATAACCATTTTTTTCTAGAGCATTACACATAATCTACAAATCAGAGTTGACCAATAATTTCATATTAATCAATTCAATTTAATTCAATTTATATCATATTTGTATTAAATCTTTTTGCATGACAGATCTTGCCATCAATGGTGCAACGCTAGACAGCAGTAGACCTAGTCCTCCTGCTAGGATAACAGCCAAGCCTCCCGCTGCATCAACACCGCCAAAGAAGAAGAGCAGTGGGTATGTATACCAGAGAATATTGCAATCATAGTCATCATCATCTTGTGTCATCTCACAATCATTTCCCAATGACTAGTGCATGCAAGAGCCACGTCATTCACCAGTGCCATGTCTCTCTCAGTAGAATGTTGTAACTCAGAAGATTTGGCATAAGTCTTGCTGCCCCACCCACACATAAATTCTGCAGAGCTATCAGTGTACCAACACTTTAGCAGTAAGAGGTGTGTGCACCAGTTTATGTTATAGTTAAGATATTTAAATAAGCATTGACGCCACTCACTGCTCCAACACCACTTAAGAAGAGTAGTAAAGCAATTGTTGTGATGCAGTGTTTCAACAAGAAGATTTGTTAAGGATACACAAGGATGTAACAAAACTTTGAATTTCAACATTAAAATGCAATTCATGCGCTTTCATTTCTTTGCAGAAGAAGAATCATTTTGAAAAGGAATGAACAAATTTGATTACAAATAGTTATAGTTGATGCTGTCTAAAATGATATTTAGTGAACTGGCAAACTTAAATTGACCGAGGTAAATGTTGGCAACCTGAAATTCTGCACCAAAGTCAATTTTGAACATGACAAATGCTGGCCAGTCTATGACATTTTACTTCTTTATGATTATTGGTGTTACATCTTTGCCATGACTATGTTGTCCTCACTCTTATATATATTAACAACCCTGAATAATGTCATCCTCCCACATCTAAACTGATATTTCAAAGTTGTTAAATTTGAATATCCATTACAAATTGTATAATTTGTTTTCTAAAATTGATAATTCTCAAATCCTGTGACAGTCAAATGTATGAGACATTTTTTGAGAATTTTGTAGAAGTTTGCATGCTAGTGTGGGGGATTTCATTTAGGTATGTTCTGTACAAGATTTTGTTAAGATGTGTATATCTCTTTCTCAAAATGCAGGATTTCAGTGACGAAGAATTCAAGTGCTCCACCATCAGCCGTTACGTCCCCGCCAAGGGACGATGCTCAAAGCCGAGAGATGAAACCACTTGCTAATGTAGATGTAGCTATCAAAGATGCTTTGAGATACATCGGACATGATGACTGGTATATAATACATTTCATGCAAATCAATCAGCGAATCATGCTATAATTAATCATTGGTTTATAAGTATTAATTCATTCATCATTTAAAGCTGGTATTTATACGGGAAGTCGAAATGAGACAAATTTGATACAATGCATTGTTACCTCAAAAGAGTAATCAAGTTTGCCTCAAAATGCTCTGTTCGCTACAGAACTACATGTATTTTAATGATGTCACCAAATTTGAATTAGTTTAACATTAACAACATCAAGAATAGCAAAGAGCTATTATAGCTTTAACTTAAATTCTAGGAACGATGATTTAGGATTGACTCATAACTTAATCGGGGCTCAAACGTGATTATCTGAGATAGTATATACATGAAGCGTCATCAAACCGCTTCCAGTTACTAGTGCAACTGCAATTTTTATTTTGATCTTTTTTGTCGCCTCGTTCTATGTATGGTCATAATGATCATTAATATGCATTAGCAGTATGAGCTTCTTGGTTTGTTTAGAAGCAAGATATTGCCAGTGCCACTGCATAATTTGGCCAAGGGAGTATTGTCTGGCAGTTACCATGGTGGAGCTATTATTACAGCTCATTAACATTTATCTCTTAAAGCTAATGTGCTTGTTTTGTGTAGATTGAATTCTAATTGCCTCATCAGCATTCATAACGCCCCAATTCATCCATTCATTTCACTACCTCAGGGAGATCAAACTAGATGGCACATTTGTTATCCAGAGATTAGCTCGTTTCCATGGTAACGAGCTGGGAGGTCAGGTGCATGCTCTCGTCGTGGCTGTTCTTAATGAGGTCAAGAATCTGAGATCGTCCGTTGCCAGGGCAGCCATTTCCACGCTGGGAGAAATGTTTCAGTCATTGAAAACAAGCATGGATAAGGTATGTAACGTTATGATATTAATTATACCATTTCCCCCATTTGAAATATTATTGCTTTGATACCTTCAACAGCTTTCTGGTATTAATTCAACAGTTTTACAGGAAAGATAGTGAAAGGTCAAAGATCGAGAGAAAAAATAATAAGACTGTGTATTGTCTTTTTTTTAAGTAAGGGAAAAGTATATGGTGATGGAGAAATGATATGAATTTTTTTTTTTATTATTTTGGCATTTATGTTTCTTCTTTTAGTTATATGACATGATATGGAAATATATTTTCAATACACATGCTATGTAGCTCTAAACCTATTTCCATATCATGTCATATAACTAAAAGAAGTGTTTACCTTTGAAAAATGACTTTCATTTGTTCCCAAATCTTATTCTACGGTGGAGTACAACTTCCCTTCAAAGAAACTGCATTTGAAATGATGCATGTGCAGGTGAATCGATGAATGGGTGAATGAAATAATGAATAGTAATGTGATAATATTAATCCACCTTTAAAGGTGCTGGTGCCATTTTTAGGTAAATATCTTGCCTGCGCACAAGGTCATTCAGAGGGATTTATGAGTGGAGTACCTTTGTGCTTTCAAATATCTTTCAATGCAACACTTATCTTGAATGGTTCTAGTTACAATTAAGTGCAACTGGCAGATGATCGTAACTATTTTGCAACTCCCCTTCGTAAGATTAAAAGATAGGGTAGGATATTACAGTAACTATCGAACTGCTTCATTTATCTGCTTCTAAATTTATTTCTATAGTTGCCCATTTAGGAATAAGTCATTAGCTTACTAATGATATTTCAGGTGCTTGCCAATTTTAGTTCCCAATCAATTTCCCTAATGGTCTAATTAGTAGCATTGTCAGAGTCAGAGGAGGTATCATTGTCAGAGGGGCTATCATTCAGAGTCTAATGGTATTTGTCTTATATTTCATGTACATATATCAGACAATTTTCATGCAAATGTAATAGAATTCATTATTGAAACATAGTTTTTTAGCCTTTTATGTTTTGTATTTTGTGTGCTTCTGTCTTGATAATAATATTGAACCTTTTATAGACAAATCAACTTGTAAATTGGAAGTTAATATGAAGTGTCATATAACCCTAAAAGGACTGTGCCATTTTTTAAGGTTGTAAGGACTTGGGGGGGGGGGGGGGGGGGGGGGGGGGGGGGGACTTCCACTGAGAGATCGCACACCGATCGGATGACTCAGATGAAAATCAAGTCATTGGTCATTCATGATGTATTCAACAAATTAGCATAGTCAAATATTCAATAAGTATCTGGAACAGGGAGGTAAAGAGGTATTGTTTTCTATTAATTATGTATCATTGAATGCATCATTATGTACTATCTATTGATTTTTTTTATTACCGGTATTATGATTAGACAGACCACCTGTGTGCTTTGAAACAACTGTATAAAGCGCCTTATAAATGTAATTATTGTAATTATTATTATTATATGTTTTGATACTTCTTATTCTAATATCATCATTAATTTGCAATATCTATTAATTTGATATATACATAAGTTTATGTAATGTCTTATATTGATTTTTCAGGATTGAATGCATCACTATTTTGGAATTAAGCACTATATAAATTTTGTGTTTTATTTTTTTCTTTTTCTATTTTTTCTCCAGGACTTGGATCAAATCTGTCGGATCATGCTACCCAAGGCTGGTGAAAGCAATGGTTTCATACGAGAGGATGTTGATAAGACGTTAGAAGCCATGGTGAGGAATGCTAATCCACAGAGAGTGTTAGGAGCGTTGATCACTGCTGGAGCAGGGTATGTATTCAGTAAAAGAGGATCAAAATAAGATTTATTTGATCCAGTCATGCCAATCTCATATTTTTAAACCTTTACGAGAGGAATGTTAAGACCGTAGAGAGTGTTTGGAGCATTGATCACTGCCGGAGCAGGGTATATATTCAGTAAAAGAGGATAAAAATGCAACTAATAAGATTCAGTGAATGCTACCCTCATACAGAGCTGCTCACTTGAAGGAATTCTTTTCCTATCTAGTAGGATTTCAGTCAAAATGTGCCAAGTAAGGACAAAATAAGGATATTTTAAGTCCTTGACATTGTGTTTGAAAGTTTCATGGAAGCTAAGAATGGGACATTTTTTCTGAAAATAGGATTTACATGGCGACACAATAGGATTTTGAGGGATGTAAGGTTGTCAGGTCTGCTCGTGGCTCAAAGCCAATGGCTGAAATAGGAATCACCTAAATTTCATTATTTCATTAGTCCGGTACATTTAAAGATACAAGCAGTTGAATCGAAAGCAACTCAATTTTTTTAATAAGAGAATTATTCTATGAGAGAAATTAATCTTTAATTGAGATCAATGATAACATCAATCAACATGTCTGCTTCTTTCAACACAGGCATAAAAACTCCATGGTGCGTAAGACAACCAGTGTGTTACTAGATGCTGTGGTAGAGCGTATGGGACCTGGTCGGATCCTGAGTGGTGTTAAAGACGTCACTGATAAGATTATACCTGTCACTGCTCAGCTAGCTATGGACAAAGGACAAGAAACAAGGTCAGAATTAATGCATTAAATTATTTTGTTCAATTTATACAACAGTAGAAACTCAGTATAACAAGGTGTTTAGAGACCATCAAAAATACCTTGTTATAGCAGTTATTTATTTATAGCAGAGTTAAGAAAAACAATAAGTAATAAAGAGCTTGGACCAAAATTTTTACCTCTTCATAGCAGATATTTCGTCATATCAGATCTCTTTATTAAGACTTTCCATATTAACTACTAAATGTCTATATTTTTACAAATTTATTCAGTGTCAAATTTATGGAAAAAGAGATACAATGTATGAATTCAAGAATGCTCTGAAAACTAAAAGCATGTAGTGGTTCTAATGAAACATTCCTCAATGTTAGTCCATGGTATTCTTTTAAAAATGTTGATGCCAACAATAGAATTGAAAGAGATCCCACTAAATATAACATTTGCAAACTGAATACTTTGAATGGGGTATGAAGTGAACTTCCACTCAGATCTTTCATTTTTTCTATGTAGAAGAATAAAGGGATTTAGAGGAATAGCAGGAAAAATAAACACTTAGTTGAGATGTTCAAGTGAAATGTAGTGTACACCCTATGTATATATATTGTATTATGATAAGAAGAATTTACCTTTAGATATAAGTGTATGATTAATCTACAGGAATCAATCCAAATTATGGATGAACGAGAAATGGATTTTGTAATTTAAATATGAGCGGAATTAATGACTTCTTTTATTTTCTCAAACACTTATGTTTTCTAAGAAGACATGTATTATTAATGAACTATTTGTTTCAATTTCAGATACTACGCCAGAAAGATCTTCTTTAATCTAATGCACCATGAAGACTTTGATCGGTTGATTGAGAAGCATGTTCCTGCCAAAAATCTGAAGAGCATCCGAGACATCTTAGAGAACCTCAAGAATAAGGTCAGTGGAAGAAAATATACCTTATTTATACATCATCAGTTGATGTACAATTTTGTGATTTATTTTCCATTAATTGTATATATATAAGTGTGTCTTATGAGAGTGAAGGAGACTATAATGGATAACAAAATGATAACAGTGTCAAAGGGTAGGAAAAAAAAGTAATCATCTATTCATACTCCTGGTAATGGAATTTGAAACTTTTTGACAAAATGCTCAAAATCTAATGCAACTATGTAGGTAAAACACAATATGTTTTGTTTATAGTTACACATATTTGAACGTAAGGGATCAACCTCCATAGGCCGTTGGCCTTTGCTAATTCACCACATTTGAATTTACTCTCTATTTTATGTATTATATTTCCTTTTTGTATATGCCCTTTGTATATTGTTTTTAATACAAATTTGAAATAAATTTAATTAAAAAGATGTTGAAAAGGTATATAGCTTTTTTCTCATTTTGTGCATTCAATCTTACATTCGGAAGTTGCAGGATCATTGAAATGAGAAAACTTGCTACCAATAGAGAACTAGCAGCTAGTGATGGCAGTATTGCTGTTCATTCTTAAGTGTTAAAATTTATTGTTGGTTTGTTCTTCGGTATATTCTACAACAGGACAGGGTACTACAAGAATTTTTTTTTTACTTGTTGCCCTGTTGGGCAACCAATATGATAAACCACTTGCCCATACAAAAACTTCTCTTGCCTCTAATTCATGGACAATGCCAATTTACTTGTAGAGGGAAACTTGTATAGAAACTGTTGCTTGCTCCTATCGGGCAAGTGGAAATATCACTTGCCAGACATCTAAATTTTCTTGCCACGGGCATTGCGGGCANACTTGTTGCCCTGTTGGGCAACCAATATGATAAACCACTTGCCCAAACAAAAACTTCTCTTGCCCCTAATTAATGGACAATGCCAATTTACTTGTAGAGGGAAACTTGTATAGAAACTGTTGCTTGCTCCTATCGGGCAAGTGAAAATATCACTTGCCAGACATCTAAATTTTCTTGCCACGGGCATTGCGGGCATGTGGGTTTGTAGCGCCCTGGAGGATCTCCATGTTGTTTTTTTTTTTACTTAATTTGTATACAAAAATGATATCAACATGTGTGCCATTTCATTCTTTTCATAGGGTCTTGGTGATGTTCCATCTGACACGTCGTCTGCCAAAGCTCGTCGTAGCAACCCTAACAGTCGGGCCAACTCTGGATCACAGTCATACTCAAGGGATAGGAACGAATACAGGTATGGAAAGGAAAATACAGTCAAACCTGTTGTAGTGGTCACCTGTTAATAGAAATCACCTGCATACAGTGGCTATCTAAATTGATTGTCACCAGACCAAAAAGTGTGATACAGAGCCTGTCTATGGAGGTAACCTGTTTACAGTAACCGCTTTTTCTTATTCCCTTAGATGGCCACTAAACAGGTTTTGAAGAAATGAATTCCTGTACAATCACATGGTATGTTTTATTGCTTATGCGAACCTTTGCAGCTGAGAACTGAATTTTGATTATTTTACAATATACAAGGTTGATAAATATGTGTTCAAACAACATAAGGAAAAGGGGTGTTTCTACTTTTTCCCCAAAAGAGGGTAATTGGTTGTTTCATTGGAGGTTAAATCATCACATTAATCAGTCATTCACTTGTACATTTATATGTTGATAAATATGAAAAATAGCAAGAAATGGGTAAATAGAGAGTGAATGTTACTGCTCACCATCATTAAAAATAATCCTGGTTACAATAACAAAGCAAAATAAATAGAAGACATTTTAAATTGAATAGATTATGGAAGAATTAGTGTGTGAATTAGAATTAACATGGATATTTTAATAGAATTAACATGGATATTTAAAGCTGAGATTGAATATTTATTAAATGGTGCCAATTTTTATGATTCATATTGTAATTGACAAAAAAAGTCAAGTTGATACAAGTCAACACTTGAATTTAAACAGGGCCAAAACCACTATTAATTTTACCCATTTAAATTTCCTACAAATTCCTATTTTCAGTTAAGATTCAATGAAGATGTTTTTCTCTTTATTTGATTTCACTATTATACACAGGACTCTCAATTGTATGCCACTAACGATATATCCTTTTGTGAACCTTGTTTTATTTATACAGTGAGGTGGATGGAACACCACCAAGCTCGGTCAAGAAAGGCAAGCGGTCAAGCGGAGTGGTCCGAGGGGATGAGAATGAAACGGTCAAAGGTCTATGTGAAGGCCTAGGAGCCTCAGACTGGATGTCTAGGTTACAAGCCATTGAGAAACTACAAGCTATGTGTGAAACCAACAAAGACATGGTCGATGCAAACTTAGTCAAGGTAAGCTGAGCTGTATGGCTTGCGTTATTAAACCCCTACTTCCCCACCCGTAGGGTCTTAAGCATTACGAGCATTAGACCGTTTTCTAGGGAACAATACATTGAGAAACTACAAGCTATGTGTGAAAC
>BQKZ01003824.1:40543-51272 GCA_036244855.1 Temnopleurus reevesii
CCCCCCCCCCCCCAATGGGATTAGGGTTAAGCATTATGAGCATGAGACTGTATTCTAGTAAACTACAAGCTATGTGTGAAAAAAAAAAAAGGGTTGATGCTAACTAGGTAAAGGTAAGCTGAACTGTATGGCTTGGTTTAGCGAACCACTACTTCTCCATTGCTTAGTGTCTGGAGGTTAAGGAGCATGAAACGAGATTTTTAGGTTACAAGCCAATGTGAAAATTTCCATCTTGTGGGAGTGCTATGGTGTAGTGGTTCCGACTCTCACCTTTCAACCAGAGGGTCGTAGTTTTAAATACCACCCATGGCATTAGTTTCCTTTAGCAAGAAATTCATCCATGTTGTGCTGCACTGGACCCAGGTGAGGTGAATGGGTACCTGGCAGGAATTTAAAATGCCTAATGCACTAGTGTACGCTGGACTAAAGCCAGAGTAATAATGATGCAAAGCACCTTGAGCACTAAGCAGAGTTGATATGTGCGCTATATAAATTGCATCTATTATTGTAATTATTCATAAGGAATATGTGTGAAACTTAGTCAAGGTAAACAGATTTTATCATTTGAAGTAGATACATGTAAAGCCCCCACCTCCTTCTGCACCTTAGGTACTGAAGGATTCGGAGATTAGGAGCATTAGCCTGGATCTCATAATGCACACTTTCCATTCTAATAATATGCTCAAGGCGCTTAGAACCTTGTGAAGCCCCCTAGCTATGTGTAAAAACAATCAAGACTTCGTTGTTGATAACATAGCCAAAGTAAACTGAGTAGTTCAAGTTGTTTCACTGAAACTTCTCCCTCTCACATACTTTGATAAATATATGGATCTTGAAAAAGAAGAGATTTTGTGTTGCGTAGATTAATAGACTTACTGTAATTGAATAATTCATTGATTCAAACGAATTACGTTAATATTCAGTTGTTTTCATGTTTCAAATCCACTGTCGAATTTGTAATTATATAAACTGTATTTGATTTGAATTACATGATTATGAGGGTGTTGTTCAAAAGTTGCAAATTGTAACATGCATTTTCATTCGAGCTTGATACGCGCTTCTAATAAGACACGCATGAAACAATGATTTTGATTGGGGCATTCTGATCAATTGCAATTTTTGCACAACACCCCCTAATTTTGATATTTTCCAATGTTCATTGATTTGTATTTGATAACTCACTATATTGTTTTTGGTATCTGTAATGAACCGTTTTTGTTGCACCCTACAATGTCCCTACAGATCTTTGACAAGTTCACATCAAGACTCAACGACTCTAACAGCAAAGTGAACATAGCTGCCCTGACCACGATGAAAGACATCGTACCTCGTCTTGGTGAATCCCTGCAGTCAGTCGTTAATAATCTCATCCCTGTCCTAGTCCAGAACCTAGCAGCGAAGAACTCCAGCATTAGTCAGACCAGTAATGATATCCTGGATCTCATTCTGGAACATGTTGGTAAGTGGCTCTTTTCATGTTATGTGTATAGTCAAACCTGACAAGAGTTGCCACCCAAGGGAAAAATAAAAATAGGGCCACTATAGACAGGTGACCTCTATAGACAGGTGGACGCAAAGGCAGGTTTTACTGTTTATGCACTACAAAGAAACTTGTAGATTACCTTTAAATGTGTATATAAATTTTAACCAGAGTTTGATATATCTGGAAATTACGAAATGCATCTGTTGTGAATATCATTAATTTCACTGTTCCGTGAAACAGGGCAGAGAGGGATGCTGGGGTGAACAGGGACAAAACTAAGACCATGAAAGATTTCCTTTCGATGAGGTGGATCACTCTTTGTACCCTGATATCGGACAAGAAAGCAAATTGATCATATTAAGCATCTCTAAATAAACTTTAATTTTGTCTCTCTTCACCCCCAGTTTCCCTATTCATTCAGTTTTACGATAATCAAATCCTCGCATGAGTGATGAAAGATGTAAGTTATTGAATGAGGTCTGTTGCCCCTGTATAAGCATCCTGAAATGCATGAACTTTCTGAAGTATTATTTCCTAGTAGTAGTACTACCCAGTAGTAGGATGTGTAACCTCATTATAGGTTGCTGTGAGGCAAACAAATGAATTAATTTGCATCATTATTCCACAGCAAATTAATTCAGAATCTTTGATTATTATCTTATTTTTCATTCATCTTAGTGATGCATTTCATTGAGTTTTTCAAATTGGAATGATAGACTGAGTAATTTGTCACAAGTTTATAATTAAGTAGCAATGCGAAGATGTTGACTGTCTACGCATGAATTCATTTGCAACAAGCATTTGACTATGAGTGCCAAGTTGATTAAAACCAAAGTGCATGAATTGTAATTTTCAGTTTTGAAAGTAGTATTTTTAGAACATATTTTGTGTAATTTCTGATGTTTTGTCGATTGTAATGATCAACAAGTCTCTCATCAAAACAGTACTCCTTCGCCAACACCGTTCATGTTTTCATGAAATGGGTCACTTTCACGAAACCATCAGGGTATACACTTCCATTGACATGCAGTCTTCTAGTTTCACACATCCAAATAGCAAAGTCTTTGAATTTGTAGCTATTTCAGGATTTCTTTATGTTCGTGCAACACTACCATTTGGATGCTTTCACTTAGTGAAAACAAAGACGATGTACGCAGGAATTGGGACCCAGAATTCTGCTGGTCGTTTTCACTAATGCAAAAAGTATACTCACCTTGTCTGATTATTGCTGTTCTTGCAGATATGCTGGTATTAGTGCAGCCTTTCTCAAATGCCACACAGTATGGGAATGTCCGAGCAAGGCCAGCCATGGCTGAAAAACTATCTTGTAAGTATGCAACAATGACATAATTACATCAATCAACTGTAATAAATAGCCTCATAAAGATTGGTGCCTCCAATTAGAGGTCTGTAAAAAAAAATTTGCTTGTTTTGTTGTTAATTGCATTGTCATGTTTTGAATGAATGTATATCTTATTTATCTATTTAGTGGTTTAGTAGTTTTAGTGTATTTATAGTTGTTTAAAAAAATCATTCTGCTCCAAATGAAAGAAAGATGATATTATATGAAATTTAGCCCTGTTTATTATGCAATATTTTAGCATTCATATATCTATTTCACTAGAAAGAAATCGAAAGAGTTGATAAGACATGAAAAGAAGATTTTTTTTTTTCAGAGTATATTGTCTCAGTAATGCTGGGAAATTAATTTTCCATTACTAAACTACTGATTTAAATTTCCAGCCAGGTTTTTTCTCTTTTTTAGGAAGGAATATTGATAAAGTATAAGTTACTTCCAAGCAAGAAAAGGAATTAAATGTTTTTCATTTTATCATGTACAAGCAAATTCAAATTCAAATTTTTTATGTTGATATTTTCTTGTAGACCTGGTGACGAAAGTTTACCCTCGCAAGCAGCAGACAGTGGTTCGGAACGTCCTCCCAGTGCTGTGGTACCTGCTAAGTAATATGACCGGTAGTGGTGCAGTCCCAGGAGGTTCAGGCAACCTACGTAGCGCCACAGCGGTCTTAGCTACCAGCCTTTATGAACAGATGGGGGAGCTTCTTATCCAACATGCACACAATCTACCACCAAGGAATGTCAAGACTCTCAAAGAACTCATTGAAGAAGATACGTGACAAAGGTAGTCTCACCTAGCTTTATCAGTGCTGATTGTTATGTTTGATATGAAAAATGACTGTTTTTATAAAGCATTACGGGCCATTTTCAGTCACACATGTGACCAAAATATCTTGAATTTAATAAGTAATAATTGTTAGATTTTGAGTGATATCGAGACAAAATGTTGAAATAAGGTCCATATGTTTTATATCTTGTCGTTCACAATAAATGAATTCAAGCCCAGAGGTCAATAGGAATGAGACATGTTTAATGTAACTTTTTTAAAATACTTAACAAATTTCATAATGATACAAAATCATTACTGTTTTGAGGTATACATTTTGCATCTATCAAAAAGACCACTAATTAATTAAAATGAAGATTTATCAGTTTTATAACCAAGAGTATCTTTATAAGATTGGTGTTTTAACGTAAGATGCTGAATTGTAAAATATATAGAGCATTGAAGAGGCAAGGAACAAATAGTTTTATAGGAAGATTATTACTTAAGAAAAGCTATATGATTGGTGTGGTCTTATCTTTCAGCTATACTCCACCACGGTAAGGTGTTGTCATAGGTATTATTTTTGTTTTGCAGATATTATTTTCATGGTATAAGTTGTCAACATTTCTTGGCTTAAAGTCATTATACATTTTCAAGTAATCATTAAATTGCTTTCAAGAAACCTTTCACATATTTATGAAATTCATCAGACAACTGTATAATTTTCTGTCTGTCCCAAAGTGCCAATTTCCCATCCTTCTCAATCATTTTGATTTGAATTAACCGTCCAGTTTTCATGAAATGCTGAAAGAACAAAATACCTATATTACAGTAACTATTATGAATATGTACTTGATGTCTGCAAATGGAGTTTATAATTATGCTGTAATATTTTCATGCCTCTGCCCACCAAAGGTGATGCAATGGACATTATTTCATGAGTAAATTAGACATGTATAAGCTAAGAAATATAGCGAAAGTCAAGACTTTCTAAGCTTTTCACCATGAATAAGTTGTAAAAATTATATGAAAAGCTCTATATTTGAAGTACTGTTCTAGTCTTTGGGAAGGAAACGATATCTTGATTTATCAAATTTTCATTTCATTATAAGAAATTCTTTATACTCTATGTGTGCTAATGAAATAGCAAGTGAAATTAAGCAAGCCAATAGTTAGTAGTTAAAGCGTTGGTATTAATTGTCTATGTCCGTCCACAAATTTGATAGTTCATTGATAACATCCAAACTCTTTTCATCCTGGCCAGTAAGATTTTTTTTCAGGGTTATATAGAATAGAAAATAACCATTTGTATGATAACAATCATCATATCAACTTGTGAAAATGAAATTGACTTTTACTTAAAGGGGAATTACACCCAGACAATAATGTATGGTCAGTAAATGAAGAAAAATCAGATGAACAAGCTGTGAAAATTAGAGCAAAATCGGATAATCCGCTCAAAAGTTACGAATTTTCAAAGTTATCATTTCCACCTGTGCTGGACATCCTTGAATTGGCAACGTATAGCCAATTAGCATAATCTGTGATGTCATACATGGAGAACTTACTCCTCATGCACTTTGTATATGAATTTATTGAAAATGGATCAATATCATATTTAAAATGATGAATCAGCACTGTTCTTTCTGGAATGCTTGCAGAATTGTTATGTGGCTATAATATATTCAACTGAAAAAAACAAAATCTTGTCTACTTTTTTGGAAAAAGAGGAAAATGTGAAATTCTGTGTATAAAGTGAATGGAGAGTTCTCCATGTTGGCAGCCATTTTGTTCCTGTACGCTGCCAATTTGAGGAGCCCATGAGGGGTTTAAATCAAAACTTTGAAAATTCATAACGTTTGAATGGATAGTCGGATTTTGCTCAAATTTTCACAGTTTGACCACTGTATTTTTCTTCATCAACTGAGCGCACTCAAATGTCTGGGTGAAGTTCTCCTTTAAGTATGAATATAAGTAATCATTTAATTGTTGCCAAAATGTCAATGAATGCTTTTGTTAAATCTATATATTGTAGATTGATTTATTTTATGACATGGGATGACATATGTTATGTTACAGCATGACAATAGTTTTCTGTCATAGATATTTAATACATGCTTGATCTCCATTGATTAACCTATTATAAAGGAATGGTTTGATCAGTTTTCGAACAACAATAATTTATGTCAGTTAAGCATTCTTAATTGTTCATCGCAAATGAGCTGCTATTTATTATGCAATACTTGGTGAATCACATAGTACTGTAATCAAGCAATGCATTTGTCTTCACTGAGCTACTCTTGTTTATTCGTCATTTGCCGAGCTGCGAATTTCAGTGCGCTGATTCATTTTCACAAAAGAATTAATAATGTAATATTTTCTCAATTTGCCCACAGAAGTCTATTGAATGAATGATATAAAAAGCTACTCAAAATCCAAATTGGTTCAAAGCGCTATTCGATTGAATATAAATCGTGAGTTCCTTCTTGGGTTAATATGCACCGATTTGAATCCTGGGCCGGAAGAGTTGATAGCTAGAAATTCATTCCCACACAGCTTATATTCACACAGTCACTCTTTCTAATTCTACTCTGGGTAGCCCATGTGAATTATGATCAGTTATATTGGAACAGTTTTCTTACATACAACTTGTAAGTGGAAACCTATTGTCCTCTAATCATTTGGCACCTTGGAGTTTATTGTTCCAGCGCCATCATTTTTTAAAAAATCTATGTTAAATTTTTATGTTAAAAAGATCTAATTTTTTTAAGCCAGCAAGTTACAACATGCCTTTGTTTCAGTCGGTCTCCTGACAGTATATTAGTATGTTATGCTGCAGAGTCTGCTTATACCTGTGTTCAAGCACTTTGCATTTGATTGGCAAAGATGTAAGCTCAGCATCAATGTGCAACAGGTATGGAGAGTTCAGTATTAATGAGACATCTTGTTTATTTATATTAATTGCCTTTAGTTATGAAACACCTTGAGGGATCATTTGGACAAACATCAAAGAGCTTTGCTTAAGAAGCAACTTTATCTTTTAGAGTGTAGCCTTCTTGACATTTATATTCACATGTCTTGCTGTGGTCTTTTAACTGAAATTAATCGCTTGTAAATACAAAAAAAAATGTATTCCAGGTTGTGTTTCATAAAGCTGTGCATAGATCTAGGCACAACTGTAAGAACGACTGGTAATCCTTTCTCGCACTCAATGATTACTCCTGACACTGAATCACACAGAAGAAAGGGACACCAATTGTTTCTACAGTCGTGCGTAGATGTATGCACAGCCTTACAAAACACACACATGATCTGTATATAAGAGAATATATCTCCATTGGAAGAAAATGTATTCTAAATTGTGTTATTGTGTCCCGTCCATTTACATGTGTTTTGACAATTCATTTAGAAATGCACCATCGCTGAAAAATCTGTGTTGGTGAAATTGTACGACTATTGAATAGTGAATATTGGTGATATGCACCTGATTTCTTTTTGAGTTGATATTATCAGTAAAAGAAAATGAGCTCATAATTCTGTTGTTAGCCAATCAGTTACAGTGTTTTCAGTAATTTTTAACTTGAGCTGTCATTTAAGCTATTTAAATTTTCATGCAATGGTGATAAGACGATGTGAAAAGCGCCATTCTTATTGTAACAATGTGGTAAAGAAATATTGTTAAAATGATTTGTGTTGAAGTGGCAATCAAGATCTATAGATAGTTAGGTTAATGTGTCTTTTAAAACACAAGAGTTATCGGTAATGATGTGCAGTTGGTAAACAAAACATGTTTAGAACATGATCTGAACAATGGCCAGTGTACTTTGAATTAAGAAAATGGAAAAAGAATATAAACTTTTGCAATTATCTTTTTAAGGATACTGTACAAAGGTAGTTAAAAGAGAAATATATGTAAGAGATTATAAACAATGTGTAAATCAGATGAATTTTATTGCTGCAATTTTGATTGCAATATTATATAAGGAACAAAGACTTACCTAGGTCATGCCACATGTCGGCTTAAAATGTAGCTTTACGGATCTGTTTAAGCATTCTAATCTTGAAATCAACTTGATCAGTTTGATCATTTGATTTGTCACTTTAAGTTTATATTGAAATACACCCTCATTTCAATCCTTTTTTAATCTCGCTCAGCAGAGTTACCAACCGTTCCAGAATATTGATGAGAAAAATTCATACATGTGCATAGTTGCCAACTGTTACAAATTCCTTTCCATGTTTATATTCTATTATGCATTGCAAATCAAAATGGAGATGAATAGATATATAAGTAAGAGAAGAATTCTATTATCCATCACCCTTGTTTCTCCGGACAAACACTTTCTTATTCACTGGTATTAACCACTTCTGATACTGGGTTCAGAAATTTTCTCCTATACACAATGGAATACCTCTCAATCTGATAAATAGCTTCTTGTTGCTGATGGCATTGATTCAAGGGAACAAATAGATAAATCTGAACAATGGTATTGCTGACACAACAATTTTTTAAAATAATAAATGATGTCTGTGTGATAAAGTACCCCCTTTGCACGTGAAATTGGAAAAAATAGGAATTTAGGTTGGCACTTTTGCATGTACATGTATGTATATATTCAGTCTTTGCCTCCTGATTAAACTGCTGAATGAAGAGGGTTTTTTATTTATTTTTTTAAATCTTTTTATAGTAGTTATGTCTGGTTAAAAGAAATTGTCTTTAGCTGTCAGGCTTTTCACATTTTTCTGATGAATATTTTGTAATGGTTGACATTTCTGCCTGAGCCATGTTAGTTTAGAGGGATGATCAGCAAATAATTTTTCATTCTGTTACTGCCAAAGGGAATTAAATAGCTGTTCATAAGGGATCCTCACTCTGATGTAGTTTGTGTGTTCTGAGATGAAAAAAATACAATACAGCCAAGGTTGCTTTAGTTATTACTTTTTTTATTGGTAATCCACTGTAGCACAAATAGTACTAATGTTGCAATTTATAATGGTAATATTTTGTTTTGCCACCAATTTTGCAAAAATCCACACATCTGAATAGTAAGTTGAGATATGTGTAGCCAGCTACACACATATGCAATGTATACTGTGCATTTGCTTTTAATAGAAAAGTACACTTATAGTTAAACTAAAAATATTGACATGTAAATAATGAATTTTGCCAGTCTGTATAGTTGAATATGAAACACCATTTCACCTTGTAAATTTGATGGTATTTTTGTGAAGGGGATGTTTGCGAACGATGTTTGTGTGAGAAAGAATAACAAAAGAGTGTGTGTATATGAATAAATTTCAAGAGATAAACAAAATAATTGTTTGTTTGTTTTGTTTTAACCAATTTATTACTGATATTTGACTTTATCAACAGCCTGGATATAGAGATGGAAGCCTTTTCATCATGCTAATGTTCAGTTCAATTTTGTTTCCCCTATGGCAAATAATACATTTTTCAATAACAATATTCATATTCTTCTACCTCTGTTTCTACTGACACACTGAACAAGGTATAATCTGTAATTTATTTTGATCACCAAGTTCCCATGATTGTTAAATCATGTATGGCATAGCAAACCTTTCAGTCACACCTGTATGGTTTATCACCTTTTCACCCAAAGGTGTTTCCTACATGATCAGAATGTCATGAGGAGCCTACCATTTTGTTGGAACAATTAAGCAGGGTTTACGCATGCCTAAAAGACTGCTACCCATAAAGTATGATCACTAATAATGATGGACCCCGGCTCCAGGGGCGGATCCAGAACTTTTTAGGAGGAGTGGGGGGGGGGGGGGGGGCAATAGAGTTACATATTAAAAGGGATGCTCTCATTTCCGACATGGAGGGGCGATACTTGCCTCTAGATCCGTATTGATGCTTTTCGTTGCGTTGGTCCAGTGAAGCAGTATAGTTTTTATTACAAAGCCTACCAGCAAATATAACTTAGGGTGAAATACACCGTCTTAACGGTAATACATTGGAATAACATACCCTCCCAATCAATACTCATAATAATGTATGATAATTGCCATAAAATTTGATGGATATGTATAGAGGGAAGGGTAGTCCAACACGTCAAATGATATGACTAGTTCCTAACGAGAGGGTTCTTTCAAATGAGGATATATACATAAGATGCGACCGCAATGTTTTAATGGTTCAAGCGGTTAGTAAAACAATGTTTTCAAGTCTTCATTGCATGTTCGTCTGATCAACAACTTGTAAATGGACCAAGCTTTCAATGACTATGACTTTACAGGTAACATCGCCCAACATCTTTATATTCGCCGAACGGTTTGCTTACATCGTGATATTCAAAGTAACACCAAATGCCTTTGGATCAACAAATGTGCTGAATAGCCTGTGATATCATAACGTCGAAATAAACATCTTTAAGTTTTTATGCTTTTCATGTCATCGATGTTTGTTGCAATCCAAAACAGTGATATTTATATTATCACAGCGTTGGTTCTGATCTTATAACGGACCATCCAGTAACACATGACATGGAAATGGCAGAGGCAAAACCAACCAGAGGACTTTTAAAACCCTTCATTCGTTTCATCATCCTCATGATTCTGATGTTCATATACCTCATCATAGGTGCGGTCATTTTCAGCCGTTTGGAAAACGAAAACAACATCGCCTCTCAGATGCGATTCTACGATTCCCTAGTCGAGTTCGTGAATGATCACGAATGTGTGACGAATGAATCACTGCGCGAGTTCTTTAATAGTGTGAACGAAGCGATTCGCATGAGCGTGGTTAGTACCACTCGACAGTCGAGGGTTAGAGAAGCGGATATATTATGGGATGTACCCTCGTCGTTTTTCTTCACATCCACTATCGTTACAACCATAGGTAAATATATATACACTGTATATAGGTCGGGTTATTCATAGTAACGTATATGATCAAATTGATGACAAACCTTAAACCATTGACTACTGGAACAGGGTAATCCCTGCTTAAAGGGGAACTACACTCAGACATTTAATTGATATCATTAAATGAAGAAAAATAAGATGATTAAACTGTGAACATTTGAGCAAAATCGGATAATCCATTCAAAAGTTATGAATTTTCAAAGTTTTTATTTACACCCCTCATGGGCTCCTTA
>BQKZ01003825.1:1757-14619 GCA_036244855.1 Temnopleurus reevesii
GGGGGGGGGGGGGGGGGAGGGCTCATGCCCCAAAGCCCACCTTCCACCCACGGTGAGTGAATGTTGTGTGTATTATGCAAGCATCCCCCCCCAAAAAAAAAGCCACTTGGCAACATGGGTCCGCTATAATCATTAATCAGGAGCGTTGTCAAAATTTGCATCCCAACAAAATTCTGCATGGATACGGATCTGAATATGCATCGCTTAAAAGAGGGTAGTACTGCTCTTGTGAATTATTTAAAAAATTATAATTAGATATCTTCTGGCAATTTTTCCGGTTTACATGGTTTCCTATATTCCAACTGATTCTTTTTGCTGCTGGCGAACGGGAAATAAATGTCGTTATTAATATTAATTCATCAAAAGAAAAATTGCATCGTCAAAGCGTTTCACCTGAAGTTTTGTTTTGAGAAAACTAATTGAAAAAAAAACACATTCATTCTGATAGGCATATTTTCTCCTTCAAACTCATTTCTTCTTTTTCTTCTTCTTCTTCCTCTTTTCTTTTGATGTGTCATTATCTTGCGAAACTCGTCACACATACACCAAGCAAACAGTCCATGCAGCAAAAGATGGCGCTATGACTAATTGATTTTCGCTATGATTGGGAATTTCTGTGAGATAATATACTGAACTCCGACTTTCTGTATACTCGATATTTTATGAGCTTTATTATGAGTTATGAAAGATATGCAAAAGAAGAAAAATGGAAGCAAAATGGAAGCAGCACATTTTGATTGGAAGGGGGAAGAAAATATTGATGACGAAATTGGTACAAGGGGGAGCAAGCCGTTACAAAGCACAATCTCTTCTGCTGATATCTGTCACTTTGTCGGACGCGACGTACTACAAGTGGCATTTTCAGCAATGGAAATAAAACATATGAACATCTCGAAGAACATCTTTGGAAGGCCCCCCTGTTGTTACCTTTCTCTCATATCTCATCCTTCAATATACCTCAATGTGGACCCCTCTTTTCAATCCATAGCCATTCTCTCTCTTCCCCTCTATAATTTCCTTATTCGGTCCTCCATCTGGCCGCTCACTTCTTTCACCTTCTCCAGTATTCCTCTAACTCTTCCCTTCCCTTATTTCAGTATTCCCTTCTCTCCTTTCATTCTTTCCCTCTCCCTCCCCTTTCCGCCTTTTCCTCTCTTTGCACATTTGCCAGTCTGTGCAGATGGGCAAATATATGGCAAGCCATTTTTCTAATAAAGGCAAAAAAGCTCTGTTTGTTGACCAAAGAACTAAGTTTATCAGCAAAGCTACGTTTTTTAAAGCAATTCTTTTTCCTTCAAAATCCTAATTAAAAAAAACAAACAGGCTTTCAACAATAATATTGTTTTTTTTTTCTAGATAAAACTCAAGTTAAAAAGATTAAAATATTTGTTTTTCATTGATATTTCTATTATCTTCATAGCTTCTTGTTGATGAATTGAGATCAATTAACTGGCAATATAGAATTTAGCAAATACCTCAGAAAGTTTCCCCTCTCACTCTCGTCCACCGGCCTCCAAATATATTTCTTGACATACACAACTAGCACATTCTCTTTGTATTTTCCAATAAAAACACAAGAAAATAATGATAAATTGTTGTTCTCTGATCTATTTCAAAATCATCAATTGATTGACACAGGATTTGTGTGTAAAAATGTATAAAATATAAAAAATAATTTACAATCACTCTAATCTTCAACATAATTCTTATAATATAAAAAAGGTACGTGTAGTATACTATTTCACTGTCACATAAGGGATGGAATAAGATAAAGTGGTACAACACATGAATAAGAACTTATATTTCTTCACATATATTAGCTTTATACACTTTTGATAAAAAAAAAAAAACAACAATTTGCACGTTATCTATTGAAATGTGCATACACAACCTTGTGAAATATATTAGATGCATATTATAATGTAACAGATTCACTTCTCAGAAGAATGACTTGTTTGGGGTAAATGTGTGTTTATTTGTGTTTTCATTATACCTACTACAATGAGAAAATATTTTGTTCAGAATGGCACAACTCTAATCTAATAAATAGCTTCTTGTTGTTGATAAGCTGATGGCATTGTTACAACGGGACAGAGAGATAATCTGAGCAATGGAACTGTTGACACAACAATGTTCAAACTAATAACAGATATCAATATAAATGGGTATACTGTATTTCATTTTCAAGCGAATTTACAAATTTAGGTTGGCACCAATGCAAATGTAATATGACGGAATATTGAAATAGCATTTTCAAAATTTTGTTCTAAATAAAATCCTATCATCATCTACTGCTAACGAGCCATGTTTCTGTTTTGTTCTTTTTTTACCCTTTTTTGACCAGCTCTTTAAAGCAAAAGTTGTGATGCAATTTTCTTGGGATCACTGGAAAAAAGGGTTCTCATTTAAAAAAGATTCAGTAATTAAATGTTTCAGATTCAGCAATAAATGAGATTGATTTTAATCTTACACAATAAATGTAATAATCTCTATTGTTTTTAGAAACAAAATAAAAAAAGTAACGCAAACAGAATCAGTTTCAATAAGCACTACATTTTGTTCCGAAACTTCTTAGGTGATCCGCGTCATGTACATCAAGTGAGTGTTGAATTAACATCCTGATTTGTGCAGTGCACTATAAAATCCAATATTTTAGCATATTTTAGCATTTTTTGACATAAATTTTTGCAAATTAACTAAATTTCAGTGGCATGCTATTTTCACATTTTGAAAGATCATTGTATACAAGTCTACGGACATCATCGTAACAATGACAGTTATTTTCATGATGATACTGAGTGGAAATTTTTGCAAAGTCCTGGTCGCAAAATTGGCGAAAATAAAAGCCCACAAAACGTCAGTGTATGCAGTATTTACATAGGTTGTAATTACAATCATTCCATTACAATTAATAATGGTGAAGGATGCACAGGAGACAGAAAGCACAATAAAATAATTCCTATCTATATGTTAGCATGACACTGTGGCGGCAGACAGAAAAAAATGATCCTCTTAATAGGTAAAACATAAAATTTAATAGAGAATATGAAAAAAAAAGACCATGTTATCTACTGTAGATTATTCAAAGGCTCCACTGAATCAGCCTAGATATAAGATACTCTATACTACAACCTGTAGCTCTTTCAAAACACTGAAGGTTAATATTGAAGTCTATTTTTTTTTTCACAGCTTCACAAAAACCGTAAACTATGCGTACATGCAAATGATAGTCAAGAGCTGGCAGCTGGGAATTTATTTTTAATGAAAACAATGTTGTATAATAATTTTAAGAGTGCCAAGTCATTGAGGTGCTTGTAATAAAACAAATCAATGTCACATTAGATCAAAAGATTACATGCATTCCTTATTATTCAAAGCATTTTTTTTGATAAAAGGGATTGACTTTACATCCACTCATATTCTGATTTAAAGCACAAAAATCAAAGTACAATAAGATATTTATAAAATAAAGTATATATATATCTATTTCTACAACACAGAAGAAAATTTCTTCATCACATGGCATGATTACTTATTAAAATGTTGGTTTTCTCATTATTTTGTTAAAAATAAAATGCTAAAATTATAATACCTCACTACAGCTGAAAGTCCTAAAACCAACACTTCCTGATACATCCTGTGTTGTATTCCATACAGCTGTCCTTAGATGTAAAAACACTTTAAGAGCAACTTTGAAAATGGTAACATTCATTTTCATTTGCTCATGTTATGCCCATTTAACAAGACGTGCTTAAACCAATAATTTTGATTGGCACGTTCCGATCAACTGCAACTTGCGATCAATTGCAACTTTTGAACAACACGCTGTGTAAAAAGAATAAGAAGACTCTTCAAAATTATGTAGATCCTGAGGAGTACTGACATCTCTATAGGATCACACTTCTTTAGGCCTGATAATTGAGGTAATAGCTGAATACATTGTCAGTTGATGCCAAGGTGCATCTTTTAAAATGAAATTGAATGATTACTTTTTTCTCTCAAATTTTGACGCACCACTGCGACATCACTGTGAAAGTATATGAAACATTATATAACTAAATACGATATCTAATACTACTAACTGACAAGAGAATAGGCAATTAAGTTTACTATGCATATGTTTCAGCAGAAAGACAAACATAAACAAGCACTTCATATCTTTTACATGTACTATAGATTCTATTCTGACTTACATATTTCAAATATACTAACTAAACAGAGAGACATTAAAAAGAGTAGCATATTGAACAAAATTAACATACGTGTACTACATTGCTGAACCGCCTCCTTCATTTTCTCTATTTCAAGTAGCAATATTAAAAAAAAAACAGTGTTCTTCTTAAAGGGGAACCAACCCCAGGAATTGTCATGTCCTCATTGAAGGAAGGTAAATCAGAAGAAGACTGTGAAAATTTTAGCAAAATCATACATTTGTGACTTTGAAAAATTCATAACTTTTAAACGCGTTGTCAGATTTTTTTTCAAGTATTCACTTTGTTGATCTGAATTTTCTTCATTCAATGAGTGCATGATAATTATAGGGGTTGGTCCCCCTTTAAAGAAATACAGTCATGTGTGGTGCCATATTGGGGAAATTTCTTGAAGAATGGTCCTCACACCATGGTCCTAATGGCCCTGATTAAGAAATCATGATCGAATGCCTGGACAAATGCATCAAAACGTAGAAGACTGTCAGTGCTGGGTTAACATCATACCAAACTGATGAATTTCATATTGTAATTTACAATACAAACTCCATGTAGGACACTCCAGTGGTTTAGTGGTTATGATATTTATCTAATAACTCAAAAGTCTTGGGTTCAAGTTATACCCAGTTCTGCAGATTATTTTTTCTTCAAATCTGCTATACACCTTAATACACATTACTGTGTGTGAATGCTGGTTGGTGAATTCAAATCTATTACATAAATTTACATCATAACGTAAATGTGTAATGTTTCAATTACTAGTAAGACAGAGAAGAATCAATGTGATGACCTAACATATGCATGCATCTCTACTGATGTTACTGTACAAGGAATGTGTAAAAAACCCCAATATAGCCAACAGAGGAACAATATTTTATACTAGAAAATTACATACATGTATGGGACTGAAAATGGAACATAAGACACGTTATAGAGAAATCTAACAAATGGAAACCCTGGTGAAATCTTAACTTAAAACAGTAATAATAATAATTATCAAGGTCAGCTAAACCTTACAGGCTACAAAAAAAGTATTTAATCAGTCTATTATGAATGTAATAAAACGCATCATGGATACAAGAAATTGATTTTCATAATTGGAAGTTACATATCTCTGCAACTGAACATTTAAATACATGTATTTGGAAAATAGGTGTATTAAAATGAGGTTTGCTTTGTCCTTCTTACTCTAGAGTGAGGTAGCATAATGCTGACACTTTGGTACACGATTGGTATAAATGTTTAAACAACCATTTTCAGAGGAGTTCATCTAACTTGATTTTAAGCTTTTGGCACCAGACAATCTCAATATCATACTTTTGTCCTTCAAATAAAACTGCAAATTTAATCATATAAAAATCTTAGAAATTATATTTAAAAAATGTATCTATACAAATATATACATGAACATCCCTATAGAATTCGCGCAGCATACCTCTTTAAATGTTTCAGCTGTAATTGCATATCATAGACAATAGATGCTTAATTAAAAAAATAAAAATCAAAACTGTATGAAAGAAATCTACATGTATAAAGAATATCAATGTTGTAATAAACTTTGTGTAAATGATCAGTATGACTATAAAAATATTCACGGAACAAATGAATAAAAATATAAATAGAAGTACTTCTATAGTCCTCCCATGTACCTCTGCTGCTGACCTTCTCGATTCAACGGAGCCCTCTCCCCTTCTGTCGACACCTCACTGCGTCTATCAACGAATCTCACTCGCAGGTAATACAGCAGCCTCACAAATCCATGCACCAGGAATAAAGCAATCACGACACCAATCATCGTCGCAGAGGCAACACCAGGATGATTCTCAAAATCAATGATGGGATAGATGAACGGGTCGCCGTAGGGATCCGTCCCTCCGGCCACCCAGAAGAAGATGGCGAAGAGACCGTAGAGGGTGATGTAGAGGGTGGGGTAGAGGACGTGAAGAAACTTGATGGTTACCTTGGTGATGAAGAGATCGAGGAGGCAGAAGACGCTGGTGAAGAGATGGATGCTCATGTCGATATAAAGAGGTGGTTTGCTGGCGTCTGGGATCATGGGACGAAGGATCGGCCAATAGACCAGGGTGACGATGATGGAGGAGGTGATGGACATGTTGAAGAGAAGCCACTGAAACTGATGACGGTAACGGTGAACTAAAAGAAACAAAACAGAAAAAAGAGAAAAAATTCAAAAGGCCATAACAAATAAGATATGGAAGAATATTCATTGGACAAGAAAGTGGAATGCCAAACATGAAATGACTTCACCAAACGCTATCAAAAATCCTGCTACCAGTACACAGCAGCCTAAACCTACTTCTACAGACACTCTAAGTTTACACATCATGAGACAACTGATCAACTCTTTTCAATTACAGTATTGATCGCAATAATGTGAACAGATTCCCACCATGTCCCACCAAGGCCTATGTAAAACGCATGCATTTTCATGGGACATGGTGGGACACTGTTCATAGTATTTCGATCAATAAGTATTTTTCACCATGATGAATTTATTTCAAACCTTATCCTTTTTTCCTAGACATTGAATCTGGAAATAAACAATGAATCGACAAAGGGAAAAAATCATACTTTGGACTGATAGACAGATTTGCAAAATCTATGGCAAGAAAATAAGGATGAGACATATGACGTATTGGACAGGAAAGGTTACCATTGATAGCAAGTTGCAGTTGATCATCACTTAATTGCCAATCAAAATCATTGTTGCATGCACCTCTTCTTAAACACACAGGCTGTCAGCCAATAACAATTAAAATGTGTGTTTCAAATTGATTTTCCAGTTGATTTGCAATTGGACACAACAATCTATCAACTGTCAACCCAAAGTCTACAAGTGTCTTTACAATCTACATTTCTAAGCAGTGCAGCAAAAAAAGGGCCAAAGGGCCGAAGCGAGGGCCCAAGCGAGGGCCCAACACAAGGAAGGGATTAACCAATGTAAGTAGAGGATCATATTTTGTTGTATTTTTAAACTGAAATTATTTGCAGTGGTAAAGCTGTGTATCACCTACAACATACGCATAGTAAACATTTGAACTATTTCCTTCCTGTTTTCATAACAAAAGCTCAGAAAAAATGATGTGGTCCATTTATCCCACTTTGATCCCATCGTCCTGAGATTTCTCGTGATAAAGCAAAGAATTGACTCTCCCTGCAGTTCAACCAATAACCCCTTCTGCAGGAAGTCAAACCTGTTCTTGAAGCCACTTGTGTATAGTGATCACTTGTATAAAAATGTTGACTGTATGGAAGTAATGGAACCATTTCATAAATGTCAAATCTTTGTAGTGGCTCCTGTTTCTCTTGAGTGATCACTACAGACAGGTTGAGATATATTTTGGTGCAACAAATACAGATTAATTTTGTTGCAACCACCTGCACCTCAACTATACTATGCAATGCTTACTCCTTACCTTTCTCTTGAGAATAGTCTGCATATCTGCGATCCAATACAAAGTTCAAAAGAACATTAGCACTGGCCATGCAGAGATAAAGAGTGACGACGATATAGGTCCAGTTTGTCAGATAGATCAGGAACTTAGCTCCGTACACTCCTTGAATACTGAAGACGGCAAAATAGATGAGGAATCCAAAGAAATACCCGCCCACAACGAATCGGTAGAAGCAATATATGAAGAAAGGCATGCCATCCTGCAGTAGAAGGATATAAATTGAAATTTGTGATGGTATAGTGAGTAAAAAAAGAAGGGAACAACCATTCTGTGTATGAAATATAATATGGATAACGATGAAAACAAAGTTCAGGACAAAATAAGTATTCTTGAAGTAATAATTCTGTAGATTACTTCATGTGGCTAAATTGACACAGAATGGACAATATGGTGTTTTTTATTTCAATTGTGACGAATGGCACGGCGACCAAGTATGTCATAGTTTTGCACGTCTGCTCATTGTTACGTCACAGGTAGTTGGGCACGTAACAATGAGCAGACGCGCAAAACTATGACGTATTACTTCTGGTCGACTGGGACTGTGACAAATGAAATTGAAACCTCCATAATGTTTTGGACTATCTATGGAAGTATCTATATAAAGAACAGTGGAGTAGATTCTGTGACACATATATGGGCCTATCATTCTTATTATTTGTTCTAAAAATTTATTACGACAACCTCACCTGGCAGCAGCAAACATCACTTATTCTTGAGCATTTCAACTTGAAATCAGAGACCTGAAGTCCGCAACACCGCCTGCTTGGCTGAGCATTGACAATGTCGATCACTTGGTGTCCATCTTGAGGGCTGTACTCCCCACTCATGATTGATAGCCCTTCTGTTCACTCTTTGATGGCATCTGACGTCAAATGTTGGATTCTGGTAAAGATGGAAAATACATATAAGACATGATAATCATGGCAATGATGACACATCACACAAAATGTACAATATTCTAAGGTAATATGCGCAGAAAGTGGGATGGTATTTTTAATGGGGGTGGGGGCTGACACACCAGAGACATGCATATGCTCTCAAAGACCCCATTTACACCAGAAAGGAGGCCTCCAATTTAGGCCGGCCCAAGTACCACAATTTCGTATGTTTACACCAAAAATTGGGCTGGCAATTAGGCCTGCTTTTTATATCAATGTCCACTATCATAGCTTGAGCCTAGACAGAAAAATCATGTCTCTTTCGAGAAGGAATTCTGATTCATCTTCATCATAGATCCTTCCTTTCTCTGGAATAGAGAGTTCACTGTCTTAATTGGGTCAAATTGTCACCACCGTCGTTGTGTGTGCGTAAATTTCTTGTACAATACTACTTACTTTCACTTCAATTACTACATTACAAGTCAATGCGAGAGGCCAGGCAGAGGCTATATATATCGCCAGCAATGACGAAACAGGCGGCAGTGAATGGAGAGCTAGGTGACAGATAAGAAGATAATAATGCCTGGAATTGTTTAAAAACTCCTCCAAAGTGATGACCTTTTTTCTGTCTAGATTGAGCCCTGCCTTACTCGCTTGCCTGGCTAAGTTACCTGCTAACGTTACACACTGCTCGTGCTGTGCTCCTGAAGCGGACGACGGTCTCAATTTAAGCCGAAGCAGCAGGCGTAGAGGAAGTCTGGACAGCGTAGAGGCAGCGCTGCTGTAGCAAGTCGGTGTCCGTGTCCGCCGTCGTCGTCGATTGAGTCCAATTCTACTGAGAATGTATGACAATTCTGTAAAATTCTGTTTCGCAGAGTTCATTCGAACCCTATGTTTTCATAGCAATCCTATTCTAATTATCTAATAAATTAACAAGTACAAATTTATTAACCAATTTCAAGCCGTTGAAGGGAGCATGCACTCTCTGCTTCCGAGGTTCACGTGATGGTTCTGTTTACGTCATGCCAGTTGACCCCGCCCACATCTGGCCACGGCCACGCCTTCACATGGGGTGGGGTCAGGCTCACCAAAGGGAAACAAGGAAAAAAAAAGTGACCACTGTATATATAACAAAAATCAGGCATGTCCAAGTCGAGGGAATCTGTTTAAGTGGCCACTGTAGACAGGTGGCCACGATCGAAGACAGATTTGATCATGGTTCAAGGTACAGTTGCAGGTGGGACAAGTGGGTGCAGGTGGGCGATATCAGGCCCACCCATTACAAAAAAAAACCAAAAAAAAAAAAAAAACCCCACAATTATATGGATTACAGAGTATTCTCTGGTTTGGATGCCCTAAGCTTGATGACGCAAAAATTGGGTCGGTCTGTCCGAAAAAAATCTCTTTTCATTCATTAGACAAAAAATATTTGTGGAAGTACAACTATCTAATGTACAAAAATAAGATCTAGGTGATGGAGTACAAAATCCCAAAAACGTCTTAAATTTGTAAATTTAAATGAAAAATAGAAGAAAAAAATAGGTCAAGCCATTTTTGAGAGTCAGGTTGGTTGAGGGCATCCAAACATAAAGTTCTTTTTTTTTTGGGGGGCAGAGGGTTTCATCCAGCTCATTTCTGTGAGACGAATTGACTGAATGGTGCTTTCTCTGGCTGAAAATTGGTATTATACTTTAGTGTAAATGTTTTTTTTCCTTTTACAGGACTGCCTTTATATTTAGAATTTGACATTATTAATTATTGAAGTTATTGTGCCTGGATGTCTCGAATTTTTAGAAATTTTTTTCTTAAACAGCCTAATTACGACATTCCATTGTACAAAATAATGAGAATATATCCCCCTTAGAATAACTTTGTACATTTTTTTGACAATCACACACAGGGCCTAGGGAGGAGTTGCGACTTTAAAAGTGTCTGCCATAATATGTCACTGAATTCCATGTCAGAAACAATTTACCCCTCCCCCCCCCCCCCCCAAAAAAAAAGAAAGGTGTAGGCTAAGGATAATGATTGTCTGTATTCAGCTGCATGTGATTATATCTATATGCAGAGAAAAATAATCACACTTCTCTGCATATATATATATATATGTCACCAAGGGGGTGTTGCTCAAAAGTTGTAATTGATCGCAAGTTGCAGTTGATCGGAACGTGCCAATCAAAATCATTGTTTCATGCGCGTCTTGTTAAATGCGCGTACTGTGCGCGAATGAAAATGCGCGTTACAACTTGCAAAGTTGCGGTTGATTTGCAGTTGATTTTGAGCAACACTCTCCAAGACTTATTGTTATCTACATGATATGAATCACGGGTACACTTTGAAAACAGAAGCAGCAACAAGGAAACTAAACAAAACACGTCGTTAAAATTTGACAGGAAACGGGAAATCATGACTTGATATCATGTTCATATGGATCCGATTTCTTCTTGACGGAAATACCTATCAATAATTGTAATATATATTGTGTTGGGAGGGTTGTTGATCTATACTTAACCCCCCCCCCCCCCAAAAAAAAAAAACCGAAACAAACACGCGTCAACATATATTTTTTTCCTTCCGGGCACAAAATACAACAATGTGAAGGTTTTGGATTAACTACTACTGGTATGTCGTTTAAGCCCCCAACAGAATTCAAATTTTAATTTGGTTATCAGGCTTGTAGCTAGGATTGTAAATAAAATTTAAAAAATAGATAAAAGAAAGCGGTTTTTTTTTAATATTCCAACCGAGAGCTGAAAATCCTATTTTTGTTCACGGTCCCCTTTCCCCCACTTTAAAAAAAAATGTATTTCTTGGACCGTCCTTGAATACATCTAACACTGGCGATTTAAGATAATTATTTAACAAAACCAGAAAATTCTATTTGACACGTCTTGATGTTATTTTCGGGGAAGGGACACAAAAATAATTTGGATGTTCGGTGGGGAAAATTTGGTAAAACGAGCCTCTCTAGCTCTTCGGGCACCGTGACGTAGATGGCGTATGTAAGAATCACAAGATGGCGGAATTTGCAAATCCAAAAGACTCACAAAGTGTGGAAATGGAAGACGTAAAAGAGCCAGGAATTAGTGATGAGGATTCAAGTGACAGCAGTGATGAGGATGCAGATGATCAAGAGATTTCACACCTGCTGGAAGAGGTAAAAATGTCTTATTAATCGTTCAATTTTAGTGTCGAACGTTCGAATCGCGATTTTCACAGTCCCACATGCCAATGTTGGTGTTGTAATGTTTTGATGAATATGAATATGAACCAATCATTGTGACATACGGGGAGGGTTCATTTGCCAATATTTATGATGGGAGTCTATAAAGGCCCGCACCTTGTTTCTGAGCAAATATAAAACAGTAAAAACTATCATTTAATGAAACAATTTGGTATCAATCCAGGGCTCTCACAAAAGAATTTTCCACGCGTGGCGCATCAGATAAAAAAAGCTACCAATTTTGAAAAAAATACAAGCGACGTGAACTAAGCAAAATCACCAGTGGCGCACCTATTTGTTGTTGTTTTTATTGCAGTACATATTGGTACCCATATGACCATGTGAAAGAGTGTCTGAACCTCGGCGAAAAGTGTCAGCGCTAGCGCCGCGAATCCCTCACACATTCACTTTGTACGCGGCCCCCATTCACTGTGCGTGTGAAAGCAAAAATGGTACGCGATTTTACTGGGTAGGCTTCACTTTGGAGCCTTCATACATAATGATCTGGTTTGTTATATACCATGATTTTTGCATAATTTTGAAGGTCTGTAAATGCCATTTTTACACATTTTAGCACGTTTGGGTTTTATAAGAATAAGGGCAAAATAAATAGAAACACGCACTTGCCAAGTGATATCTCTTTGACTCGACCGCCTTTCTGTAATTACTAATGTTTGATGCGTTCCGATCCGATAGATTTTACCCTTTTCTGTCCGATCATCCGATCGGCCGATCTTTGCCCACCTGAACAAAAATCGGACGTGTACATGATCGGAACAGAACCAACTTTTCTTCATCGTTCAAAACAGAATTTATGTCCTCAAAATAAGGTCAACACTTTCCCCAGAAGGCATAATTTATTTGCAAGGTTACATCAGCAAAGATTCAACCGCAGACGGTCATAAAAAGTCTCTTATCTTGGATGTTTGAAATCCTCACACCCTGTCTCGCTCGCCACGAAATGTAAACAATTATGGTCTACCGTCTTGCGTAGCGGGTCAGGAATTCAGCCTGGCGGAAGGCTGTCGAGCTTGCTCGCTCACAATTCCCTGCTCAATTCATTCAGAAAAGTAGTAA
>BQKZ01003826.1:0-10915 GCA_036244855.1 Temnopleurus reevesii
TTTTTTTTGCTTGCTTTGATGCCGTTTCGTAGTCCTCGTTCTCTTTTGCTGAAAATCCGAACTCTATGTGAGGTCCAGGCATCCTTGCCAGGGATCTCTTGTTTGCGAATTTTCTTTTTTGCATCCTTCCCTCCAGGCCAGAAGCTCTTATCGGGCGACCTCTGACCTCCTCGTCCGAATCTGGGTAGTTTTCTGGATCGGATGTATCCATATCCACGCACTTTTTTGCTTGCTTTGATGCCGTTTCGTAGTCCTCGTCCTCTTTCGCTGAAAATCCGAACTCTATGTGAGGTCCAGGCATCCTTGCCAGGGATGTCTTGTTTCCGAATTCTTTTTTTGCGTCTTTCCCTCCAGGCCAGAAGCTCTTATTGGGCAACCTCTGACCTCCTCGTCCGAATCTGGGTAGTTTTCTGGATCGGATGTATCCATATCCACACATTTTTTTTGCTTGCTTTGATGCCATTTCGTAGTCCTCATATTCTATACATAATATACAAATACATGTATGCTATTTTTTGGTGCATTCATTCTGGCAGTAACATGAGTCGATAATATCCATTAGAGTTGAGAAGTACATGTGTAGCTACATTTTACTTGATTTACAGTGTAGATGTTTTCCTGGTATTTGGTTTATCCATTGCAACGGTATTCAACAAAATGTATTAAACTGTTGAGTTGTCAAGTACATGTACATTCTTTTCATCTTATGATTGCTTAGATTAAATGCGGCCTCTCCTGTTAGGTGCATACTTGAGAGACAGATAGGCTGCCGTTTCCTCTCCCAGTGGCATGCAAACAGTACCAAGCAAACAGTGCCAAGATCTTATGCTCATATTTTCTTACGTCTTTGTCAATTTTGATTCTTTATCATTGGCATCCCTATCACTGCCCAACTTGTAGCTGATGCAGACAAGCGGGCTTGTATTTTGATAAATAAATTGCCTTCTTCATGAGAAGATTAACAGGCTTAAAGGAAGACAGAGTTGCCTCTAAAGTGACCTTGGGCATCATCTCGTGGCCCCCAAAGTCACTTTAGGACTAATAACAGAAATTTGACTCACCTATTAGCTCCAAATGATCCCGAGTAGAGAGATTTCCAGTCATGTTCCTGTCGTGGTAGCATTCATCTCAACTCCAGCTTCCCGCCTCTGCCTGACCTCGGCTGGAAGCAGTTCTGGCAGCCTACTGACATCATCCCTGCTTGGCCACTCCGATTTCCCCTAAGGGGGTGGGGTTCATTCCTACTACACCTCTTTGCATGTTGATTCAGCATCCCATGTCATTCTTCCACATTGTCATTGTTATGTACGGCTTCGTTGAATACTGACCAGGATCTTGGTCTCCTGGGAGGTGTTTCACCAAGTCTTTCTTAAAGTTACTCACAACTTTAAGTTCGACTGGTATCAATTCTTGCGCTGAATGCGCGTACTATAATGAATTATACGCGCAAGACGGGATACCAGTCGAATGTAAAGTCATGCGTAAAGTCTTTCTTATCTTGGTGAAACACCGCCCAGAATGCGATGTTATCATCAAATTCAACTGAGTTATTGGTTGTTGCATTTTCGGATAGACCATTAAAGAGGGCAGGAATGTGGTCTGTTGGCAAGTAGGAAAAGGGAAAATAGCTGTCCCTACATCTGTTGTTGTAACACAACCGTTGTGGTGCATATCCTTCTTACCCTAGCATTATGTGTAAAACCTTCCTAGAACTTTAACTCTAAGAATGAAATACAACAATGTATATTTCAATTTACAGCGTGTACATGTACATACTCATTATTCCTGTTTCCAAATGATTTGGCTGCTTGACGCCACCTGTCTGTGTATTCCATCCATCCTATGTACAGCGAGACTGGATTTAGGATAGCTGCCTCAAAAGCGTCCGTGGTTGTCAGGCAAAGGGCTTCGTGCTGGTCTGCTTCAGATGAAACTTCTGGGAATTCCCAGCAGCACAAGCAGTCTCCTGCTTTAAAGGAATCCTCGATCCTGCATGGGCCACATTGGCACCTGCATGAAAAAACGAAAACGGGAGAATATGAGGTCCAATATTCATTTATAAGCATGCATGTATATAGCAAGATTACAGGCGTGAATCCGGGGTGGGAGGGGGAAGCACTATGGCGCATGCCCCTCCCCCTTTTTTGGGGCTGATTAACTTTTTTTGCTTGTCGGCTGATGCAGGCAGGAATGGGGGAGGGGGTAAAAAATTACGGACCCGCAACTGAATAATGTCCTAGCTGTTACACTGTACACTTCAATTTACATTGCAAGTTTCCCGCGACTAAAACAAATTTATGAAAAGATTAATTTGATAGATCTGCGACGTATATGTACAAATATGTGATCAAAACCATTGAAGCCTTAGCAGTTGTCCAAGTCGCAATGCATGCTAGTTAATCTATTAAGTACAGAAGTGATATTGCGTGTAACACTTGGACAAGTTTAATTAGAGAAATCACTTCCTAATCTAGCATGCATTGCGATTCAAATGACTGTACAGGCTCGTAGTGAAAATAAGAAGAGGAGGCAAAATATAAACATAATTCAATTAAACATGATATCTCCATGTTGGCAATAAATATGATTGAGATATGAATGACAGAAAAAGAACATCATAGAAAGTCTAGATTTCTACTTGTCCCTACTCTATAGTCTCTAGTCTAATCAATTCTTATTATTTACATAATGTCTACGAGCTCAGCCATGATCAAAAGCAATGGCATGGGTCAATTCCCTGAATAACAAAATAGTTGGTTTAGGGGGTATGTATAGAAGACGAGACAAGACTTAATTGAATACCGGTATGTTATAAGTTATTTATTATCATTATTAATATTATTATCATTATGTTAAGTCATAGTTTTTTTTTACAACCCTGCTTAGTAAATTGAATAAAAATTAAAATGTTTGAGTTGACATGATATTGATAACAGGACCCAGGCCGAGCCCAAGCCAAGGCAAGGCCAAGCTTAAAAATTCTGAGAAAAAAAAACAGAAATTAAACGACTGATCATTGAGCATTCACCAATGAAAATTGTGCAATCTGTCTTCGTCTGGTATTGGTACAGCATCACCAATATTGTCCTCTGGTCTTCCACGAGGCATGGGTTCATACTGCCAAGCTTCAATAAACCCCATCACCTCGCCCTCGGCCTCGGGATCCTCCTGGCCGCCTGTTCCGTCTCCAGCCGCTCCCAGTTCCATTTCACCAACCGCGCCTTCATCCTCTGAGTCACTCTTGTCAGAGTCACTCTCTTCGCTTTCAGTTTCACTTTCGCGTTCGAAATCCATGATCAAATCTTCATCAATTTCGTGTCCATTTAGAGTTCTAACGCGGGATGCCATTCTCAAGCAGGACGCGAGACAATCACTAAAATTACAAACATAAAGCTGCGTTCCAAAATTACAAAGTTCTGAAAGTTTTCCGTGATCAAAATAAACGCTGTAATTGTTATGCGCAAAGGCTAGGCAAGCAGCTGATTGGGTGTGTGCGCACTGTCGCACCGCCGGTACGCACGCATGAATATTGCGCTGTAGTATCCCAGACTACTGACCAGAGTATCGGCTGAAAGTCAAACTTGGAAGAGGAAAAATGAATGATTATACCGTTAATAAGCCCATATCGGTCATGAAATATTGTCACAAATGAAGACTGATATCTATCTTTAAAGAGTATAACATTTAAATAATTGTCTCTTTCTGGAAAATCACGCAAATTACACAAATCTCTCATACGTGATGACGAGCGAATGAGTGTGGATCCCACAGTGTGAATGTGTATGGAAATCTGGTCATCATACCGTCATCGTTTTGTGGTTAAATTACATCTTTTTCATCCGAATTCATCTAAAATGTTGTGTCTATAAATGCTTTATTATATAACTATCAATATGCTGTGAAGACATATAAAATATTTGCAGAAAATTCCGAGCAATATCAAGTAAAGCTGCACTTTTTGTATTGTCGTATTGATCTCTCCATCGCTCGTCCGTTGAAAGGAGCAGACGACGCTCTCGACGTGTTTTTTCCGTGACGTCACGGGTACATGTAGACTCGAGAAAAGTACAAGGGATCGCTCTCTCAGTGAAATTGGTGCCCCTCCAAACTAAAAATCTGATAACTCCACTTCTGGTAGGTCAATTTAGAAGGGGTAAAAAGGAGATTGCTCTTAAAACTACAAGCTCTCGGAAAAAAGGTCTCTTATTCTCATCCAGTAGGCCCTTTAAGTTCGACTGGTATCAATTCTTGCACTGAATGCACGTACTCTAATGAATTATACGCACAAGAAGGGATACCAGTCGAATGTAAAGTCGTGCATAAAGTCTTTCTATCTTCGTGAAACACCGCCCAGCATGCGATATTATCATCAAATTCAACTGAGTTATTGGTTGTTGCATTTTCGGATAGACCATTAAAGAGGGCAGGAATGTGGTCTGTTGGCAAGTAGGAAAAGGGAAAATAGCTGTCCCTACATCTGTTGTTGTAACACAACCGTTGTGGAGCATATCCTTCTTACCCTAGCATTATGTGTAAAACCTTCCTAGAACTTTAACTCTAAGAATGAAATACAACAATGTATATTTCAATTTACAGCGTGTACATGTACATACTCATTATTCCTGTTTCCAAATGATTTGGCTGCTTGACGCCACCTGTCTGTGTATTCCATCCATCCTATGTACAGCGAGACTGGATTTAGGATAGCTGCCTCAAAAGCGTCCGTGGTTGTCAGGCAAAGGGCTTCGTGCTGGTCTGCTTCAGACGAAACTTCTGGGAATTCCCAGCAGCACAAGCAGTTTCCTGCTTTAAAGGAATCCTCGATCCGACATTGGCCACATTGGCACCGGCATGAAAGAGAGAAAACAAGAAAACATGTCCAATATTCCAATATAAGCATATATAGCAAGATTACAGCCGTGGATCCAAAGGGGGGGGGGATGTCACTATGGCGCACGCCGCTCCCCCTATTTTGGGGCTGATTAACTTTTCTTTTTATGCTTGTCGACTCATGCAGGCGGGAATAGGGGTTAGGCGTTGAAGGTCCACGCCCCCTTCCTTTAAAAAAATTTAGCTTAGTTTGGCGTAGTTACTTTTCTTTGATAGACTTTCGAAGATGGCTGGCAGGTCAGGGCAAGAAATCTCTGAAGTATTTCGAGTTCCTTATCTTCCTCTATACGCATTGTGTCAATTGAACATCCAATCAGATGCACTGCACCCTGGACAAGAGGAATTGCCTGCCAGATGGTGCATTCATAATCCAGCAAGACCTTCTCAACACCAGCAGTCCTGCAGATCTGTTCCAGTGATTTCAGAACCTTTTTGTAATCTTTCTTCCGCCTCGCAGACATGAGGACAAATTCCAGTGGAACTTTCTTCACCACCACTTCAAACAAATACATGCACTGTGAATAGTTGGGAAAATGGCTCCTCTACCAGTTTGAAAGCTCCATCGAGGTACCATGTCTTTGCATTGGACAGCAACTGAACCAGCAAATCAGATGCGATGTCAAATATTTTTCTCTTGGCAGAGATGATAAGAAATCTCATGTCTTGTTGTTCATACCCCAGCAGAGCCTTCTCAACACAAATCTTCCCACATCTCCATTTCAGTGACTTCCGAACCTTCTAATACTTCCTTCCGCCTTCAGGGCAAACGCCAATGGAACTTGTTTCACATCATCACCACTTCGAACAAATGCATGCACTGTGAAAAGCTGGGAAAATGGCTCCTTTCTCAGTTTGATTGTGCCATCTAGGTACCATTGTCTTGGCGCTGGACATCTATTCTACCATTATGTTCGATGCAAATATCAAATGTCTTTTTCTTGACAGAGATGAGAGATCTCATGCCTTGTTTTCCATTGCCCAACACGATCTCAAAATGAACAGTCCTGAAGATCAGTTTCAGTGAATTCCCCATTATAAGTATACCCCATTATAAGACTCCACAATCTACATACATAGAAATTTAAAAACTATCTGAGTGTGTAAATGGATTGAATCGTTGTTGGATGCAGGAGAATGAGTGGCTGTGGTCTTTACGTTGCATCAATGGAATCAAGGAACTTGTTGAGATAATAGAAGACTCCTTGAGCATGCTTCAGAGTGAATACATGTATACGTGCTCCATAAATTTAACTCTTTGGGAGCATAAACAATGCCTAAGGTAAATGAAAGAAAGTGAGGATAAAAGATCTAGCTATTCACAATCAAAGTGATTTGATGCCCTAAAACGTTTGACAGTTTTGTTTTAAGGATTTATTTAGAGAAAAATTCCCCTCTCCTTGTAAACACTGTTTCTGAGATTTGTGTTATTTTGGGGTATGATATTCCATCCCTCAGCCAAGGGAACCTCAGCTTTAGAGACGGTATCATTTTCCATCACATTGCTTAGGGAATTGCTTGCTTTAGAGTTATGTCATTGTTTGAATTCTGATTTCAAGTAGTATATTCGTAAAGTGACAAGTTCCTATTATTTTTTCCAGTCCAAAGATCAACGTTTTGCCATTTGTGTAGGGTCAATCATAACTTGACCTAAGACTTCAATGAAAGAAGAATGAATTGTCATAGTCTCTTGTCCTTGATAGAACACATCTTGGATGACACTAAGTGTATGACATGAGCAGCACACAAGTGTAATGAACACATATTCCACATATGAAGTTTGTGAATTGCATATCTCCAAGCAGTGTCAATGTAAGCGTTGATGGTTTTGTTGTTGATTGCTTTACACGCAGCGTGAATGAATTTCCAGCTCATATCGATCTCAACATGACTTTTTCATGACACACTTGGGGTTTATGACCTTTCCTATATCTCTAAGAACAGTGTTCTGGGACATCTAGATGTTCACTGAACTTTGTTCTGTTTTCATTAGGAAGCCAATTGTTTTCTCTGGCCACCTGGTACCAGTATTGGGTAGAAGTACACCCTCTTTCAATATTTTTTCAATACCCTTTTCAATTCCCCTAATTATGACATGAAGTTTAGTGCACCCTACTGGACTTCTTGTTATCTTGCCTATGAGTTGATATTGCACCTCTGTGTACATTTTCCATCCCCTAGTTTAGGGAATCGCTCTTTTTAGAGGTATCATTTTCATGAATAAATCCCCATAGAGGTAAATGCCAACTTGTAGCACTACATATATATTTGTATGTGCACTCATATAGGGACAAGTTTTACCAGTTTGTACCAGTGGAAAAATCAAAGTGTTGCAATTTGTTTTTGGATGAATTGTCCACAGTTTCTTATCCTTGAATGAATGTAACTTTGAAGACAGTGCAGGATAGGAGCAGTGGACAAATGAAGTGTGCATATTTTCCACTTATGAAGTTTGTGAATTGCATATCTCCAAGCAGTCTTATGTAAGCATTGATGTTAATGTTATTTGCTGATTTGCATACTGTAGGTATAAAAGCCCAACTCATGTCGATCTCAAGTTGGTTTGTTTGTATGATACACCTGGAGCTAGTGACCATTCCTACATCTCTGAGAACAGATGTCAGGAACAGATGGATGTTCACTGAACTATGGTTTGATGTTATCATTTCAGCCACAGGCATTGGGTGGTTGTGCACCCTCTTATGCCCTTCAACAGCCGTTGTAATAGATCCTGTTGCATCAAATTATATTGCTCCCTCAGCGTACCCTGCTATCACAGCCAAGATTTCATACATCTCTTAGAACAGTGTTCAGGAACATCTTGCTGTTCACGGAGCTGTGATCTGTTGTAATCATCGGTATTGATGGTTCTCCTCGGGCATTGGGTAGTAGTGCACCCTCTTCTGCCCTTCAATAGCCTTTGTCATAGATCCTGTCGCATCAATAAATATTGTGCCCTCTGGACTTCTTGCTACTTGTGCAGGTGTTGATGACTCGCATTGGGCACCTGGTACCAGTATCGCATAGTAATATACGCGTTTTTGTCCCTGAATGCCCTTGGTAATTATAGATCATGTGGCATCAAAGTATAATGCCCTCAGGACTTCTTTCAACTTCATGAAAAAAAATGAAGTTGCGCCCCTGTGTACATATTGTCAAGATCTTGGTCACAGATATTAGTGATTCTCCATTTATGAGCACTTTGTGCCATTATTGAGTGGTGATAGACCCTCTCCTGTCCTTCAAAGCCATTGATTATAGGTCCTGTTGCATCAAAATACATGGCTTGTTCTGGACTTCTTGCTACTTCTGCAGGTATTGATGGCTCTACCAGGGCCCTTTATACCAGTATTGGATAGAAATATACTCTCTTCTGTCCTTCAATGCTGTTGATAACAGATCCTGCCGCATCCAAGTATATTGCTTCCTCAGCGTATCCTGCTACCACACCCAAGATTTTCTATATCTTTGAAAACAGGGTTCAGGAACATCTGGATGTTGACTCAGCTATGGTTTGTAGTAATCATTCCAGCTACCGGTATTGATGGTTCTCATCTGCTACCGGTATTGATGGTTCTCCTCGGGCATTTGGTAGTAGTGCACCCTCCTCTGCCCTTCAATAGCCTTTATCATAGATCCTGTCGCATCAAAAAATATTGCGCCCTCTGGACTTCTTGCTACTTGTGCAGGTGTTGATGGCTCTCATTGGCACCTGGTACCAGTATTGCGTAGTAATATACGCGTTTTTGTCCCTGAATGCCCCTGATAATTATAGATCATGTGGCATCAAAGTATAATGCCCTCGGGACTTCTTTCAACTTCGTCAAAAGATTTGAAGTTGCGCTCCTGTGTACATATTGTTAACATCTTGGTTACAGATATTGGTGATTCTCCATTAGCAATTTGTGCCATTATTGGGTGGTGATAGACCCTCTCCTGTCCTTCAATATGATTATAGCACATACCTCTTGCAATTGAAGAAAATATCCCAGGCCAGATAGGGTTAAAGTTATGAAGTGTATCATTCAAATTATACCTTCACTCCCGCATACCCCGCCTTTGCAAACAAATCCTGCTCCCTCCTTCCAACCATCTCTATCAGCTTCAGCTTCTCCTCTGAAAAATTCGGATTCTTCCTCTCCTGATTAGGAAAACAAAATAAATAAAGTTACCAACATTAAAACAGAGCAAATTGAATAATTATAAGTAATGTAAGTGGTCTTGACCAACAATGTGTAACTTTAATAGTGGTCAGAAAACTTACATTTTTAGTGATTAATGGATCATTGATTTACCTTTCACTCTGACTCACACTATTTACTGGAATTACATGCATTATTTAAAAAAAATTGTAGAAGGAAACAGGTTTACTTCAGTTTAGAGATTTAGGATGTTCCAAAAATATGAATATTTGTTTTACCATTATAAGGTATAACAGAATGATTCTAGCTAGGGGCCATGAATTACGTGGCTACTCTTCGGTTTCCAGCAGCACCAGGTCACCGACTTGTGCATGACGTTTTGGGACAGTCCATTTGCTAAGCGACTGTAGTTGAGCAAGAAATTCTTTCCTCCAACGTGACCAAAACTCGTTTGCCAAATGCTGGACTCTGCGCCAGTGCTTCCTTGCGTAAACGTCTTCTCGAGAGAAACTTCAGTGGGTGGCAGGATGACTCTCGGTTTCTGCGTTAACAGGTAATTCGGCGTCAGTGGAGTTGGGTGATTGGGTTCGTTGATGAATTCCGACGTTAGTGGGCGACAGTTGCCGATGGCTGCTGCCTCACACATTTACGTTCTCAAGGATTCGTCAGCAAGTTGCTGACCAGTCTTATTGAACTTGAAGTCAATGAAATCACAGCCCTTCTTCAGAAGAAACTCCTTAACTTGGTCCTCACTGGATTCAGCACATCGTCAGAACTCTGCCTCTGCTCCTACGAAGTTAGTCCCACGATCACAACGAAGTTGACGCACAGGACCTCGTACGGATATGAAGCGTCTTAGTGCATTGACAAAGGTGTAAAGTTATTGGGTTCAACGTGATGCTTACATAGGGCAGTGCGATTTTAGAGCAGTCATTCTACTATACTCGTTTAGAAAAGAGTCAAAGTAACATAAATGGCAACCACTTTGTGGAAGAGACTATTTTATTTTTGATAGAGAGCTAATTGTGTCTCTATGGATTGACTTTAATCAAATTTGTTGACCGTTTAAGGGTTTCTTTTGGGTAAATTAATTCTTAATTTAAAGGAGCCATGGTATGAAAGTGCACTCACAGTTGTTGTCACTCGAGTCATTTGGTCATTTATTCCTAATGTTCCACTGCTTCTCTATGTAATGTATTCAATGTAATAGCACTCCCTTGAGCATGCCCAGTGTAGCATCAAAGACAGTGAAGAGAAAGAAATGGTCTGTTTAGTGAGGATTAAGGATCACTTTTTATCGGAAGCGTCCTTTGGGATTGAGATCTGATTTTGTGAATACGAAAGGCAAAAAGCTTTCATGGAATTAACAAGGAATTTAGGGAATTTAGCAGGAATTTGCTGGGAATTTGATGAGATACACGATGAGATTCATTTGTGAAGATGAAAGATAATCTGAATCAATAAAGCCAGCATATAATTTCAGTCGAGGCGTTTGTCTAATTTTCTGCACCACATGGCTCACAGACTGCTCATACATCATCTGTGGGACTTGACTCTTGGTCAATTCCATTGTGACTTATGGGACATTTGATACATTTTTCCATCAAACTGAAGAGTATCTCTAGAAAAGCAGCTGCAGGAATATTGTTTAACTTTATTAATATACAAGAAGAGTGTTCATACTTGCTATATACAAAATTGTAAGCATTCAGCTAGGTTGCATAGATTGCTAAATTTTCAAAAATGTCAGTGTGACTTATGGGACATCTATGGACCACCGAATTTGGGTACTTTTGTTCAAGTTGCCAGAACTATCTCAATTTTATGACAAAGTTTATGGATTTGGCCTTGAAGATTAACCAGTGAATGGGCTATCTAACAGTACT
>BQKZ01003827.1:1288-12667 GCA_036244855.1 Temnopleurus reevesii
CCCCCCCCCCCCTATTCTCTCCCGCGAAGCTGACAAATTAAGTAACAAATTTCCGAAATTCATCCATCCTCTTTGACTTTGTGGGTCCATGAAGCGAACAAGATATTTAGGTGTTTGACAGTCTGAATTTTTGCAATAGTGAGTAGTACCGATGCTAAATCATCATTTTTACTTCTTTAAAGTTGTAGATGTTAATTTGATCATTGCTTTAAGCCTTAGATAGAGGCTTATTATTGCCCCGTATCATCCAGATTTTATTGTTCAGTCCCACATGTTGATAATTATGTCATCTCAATCCCTAACTTGGGTACCATAGACTGGGCGCGACGTGTACCCACGCCACTGTCAGGACTGTGGTTAGAGCACGATGAAGATAGATAGATAGATAGATAGATAGATAAATGGTTTATTGAATAAAAATCATTTTAGCTAATAGCTGAATTGTGATTTAAATTTACAAAGTAAAACATGTCATAAATAATATAATAATACAACATTATAAAAGAAGAATTTCGTACATGAAAAAAAAATGCGCTTACCCGATTGACTAATTCCATTTGGTTGCACATCAAACAATCAGCGAACAATCATCGGCACGCGACTGCACATGTGTTCAATTTCAATGCAAGTCTTCTTCGTGTAACTTGTTGCCCGCTATACAGTGAAACAGATAACGAGGTCCTGACTATGAAAATTATAGGTTGTTATCAGATTCCTCACTATATCAGGGTAAAAAACAAAGAACTATAAAGAGCTGGATCAATAAAATCACCTTGTTATAATAGGTATCTCGCTATATCCGACTTCTTCCTAACGCCTAATGGGCCGGGGTTCCACTACACTATTTCCTGACACAGTTGAATTTAAGGCTGATTTTGTCCATGGATATGAATTGATTCACTGGAGTCGCTAATCTAAAAACACTTTTGAATGCTAACTAATGTAACTTTAAAGATGTTGTTTTCAATCTTTTTATTGCAAGCAAGGAGATTTAACGTAAAATAGGAAAAAGGCCATCTGGTGTGTGCACGCTCCATCCAAAACTTAAGAAGATTTGTAAACATCAGTGCTAGATGGCCAAAATACACACACAGGTAACCCAATGCTAATGCACTTTCGTATCGAGTCGCACTGCCGCCGGTGTACACACCTCAAAGAAGAATGTATGACCAGGAAATCTTGGCTTCGTTTTTTTTTTTCACACACATCTAATCGCCATGAAAGTTGTCTTATTTGAATCTCCAGGGGACCCAACAAATTGTTGGTACATCCATTTTTTCCAAAAAGCTTTTAGGAAAGATTTTAAGTGGACATCTAAGTAAAAAAAGTGCCTGTGTTATAAATTTTGCTATCTTTCGTACACAATTCTACTTTGTGAACACGAAGGAAGGTCTAAAAACGAGGCATCTCCATACTCTCGCCGCACACACTGGTGCACAGTTGGATACGAAAATTGCATTAGCACAGGTAACCACTCCATATAAAAAGTTAAAAAGTAACTGTAATTACATTCTGAGCAAAGAATTATAAATCTCATGATTTTGTTTCTTTGGCGTTCGTAAACCTTTCATTGAAAATTTGAATGATTTTCATCTGTAGAAAAATAAACCTATGCCTACTTTGCAAAAGAAATTATTAATTGATTGAATCTGGTGCAAAAAAAAAACAACCCTGCATGGCTGCAGGGTTCTGTTAATTGTACACAAATAGGCCTAGATTAAAAATGTACGGCATGTGCAGATGGCCCTTAAAGTCTATGTTTGCCAAAGTCAATTTTCAATGTCAAGAAGATTGTTATGATGTCAAATTTGAATTTGAATATTGAATGATTGATTACACTGGTCAACAAAATTTTACTTTTTGAAAGTTGTCTGCGATTTTTTGGCTGATTTAGGGTGAATCTGATGCGCTGAATCCAAAAATCACATCGGTTTTGTCCCATCAGGTCAAGTTTTCGAGCTATCCCCACATGTTGTTTTTTACGTTTTTGTTCACATGTACACCTTTTGGANAATATAAAATTGTCTTGCCGGTCCCTAGTTACACATCAAACAATCGGCGAACAATCATCGGCACGCGACTGCGCATGTGTTCGATTTATTTTTTGTTGCAATTTTTCTTTGTGTAACTAGCTTGTTGACGTTCCTGACACAATTGAATTTATGATTGATTTTGTCCACGGTTATGAATTGAATCACTGGAGTCGCTAATCTACAAACACTTTTGAATGCTAACTAATGTAACTTTATAGATGTAATATACAATATGATACCCGATTGTTTTCAATCTTTTTATTGCAAGCAAGGAGATTTAACGTAAAATAGGAAAAAGGCCATCTGGTGTGTGCACGCTCCATCCAAAACTTAAGCAGATTTGTAAACATCAGTGCTAGATGGCCAAAATACACACACAGGTAACCCAATGCTAATGCACTTTCGTATCGAGTCGCACTGCCGCCGGTGTACACACCTCAAAGAAGAATGTATGACCAGGAAATCTTGGCTTCGTTTTTTTCACACACATCTTATCGCCATGAAAGTTGTCTCATTTGAATCTCCAGGGGACCCAACAAATAGTCAGTACATCCATTTTTTCCAAAAAGCTTTTAGAAAGATTTTAAATGGACATCTAAGTAAAAAAAAGTGCCTGTGTTATAAATTATGCTATCTTTCGTACACAATTCTTCTTTGTGCACACGAAGGGACGTTTTAGAAACAAGGCATCTCCATACTCTCCCCGCACACACTGGTGTACGGTTGGATATGAAAATGCATAAGCACCAGTAACCACTCCACAAAACAAGTGTAAAAGTGATTTTAATTACATTCTATGACTAAGCAAAGAATTTATGCTTTTCGCTCCTTGTTGTTCAGAAACCTCTCATTGAAAATTTAAATGATTTTCATCTTTAGAAAAGTAAACTTATGCCTACTTTGCAAAAGAAATTATTAATTGGTTGAATCTGGTGCAAAAAAAAAAACCCTGCATGGCTGCAGGATTCTGTTAATTGTACACAAATAGGCCTAGATTAAAAATGTACGGCATGTGCAGCCCTTGAAGTCTATGTTTGCCAAAGTAAATTTTCAATATCAAGAACATTGTTATGATGTCGACTTTGAATTTGAATATATTGAATGATTGATTAACCAGGGCTAAGAATATTGCATGGACGTGTGCTGTGTATAAACTGAAAATATTACTGTGGTTTCATTTTTGCCATTTACGTTAGTATGAGTTCACTGAAATGTTCACTCTTTTAATTTTAATGCTAAGTCCATGGATTTGTGTAAACCTAAAGTCTTTGAAGTTAGGGAAATGACAGTCCATATATATCTGTTCATAGTGAATTTGTTAAAATTCATCCTATCGGGGCATTCAGTGAACCACTTTTATTTGTGTGTGCTAAATCAAGCGTATTAATGCTTAAAATAACACGCCATGGTTTAAACTATGGGCTGAAAATAGTACACCTTCGTGTATTCTGGTTAATATGTTTATTTTTATAATACAGAAACAGCTGCAAACCAAACGTGTCTTTCATCATCATGGAGCTGCCTTCTCTCTCCTTCCTCTTCCGTGCAATAATCATCATGAGTCTCTCCCTCCAATGCCTTACCTTCCCCGCCGTATTACGCAGCAATGGAAAACTCAAAATGGACGACAAGAAGGAGGACAATGAGGGAGGGCTTAGTCCAGACTTGTTCCCAAACAATCACATTGATGCTGTGAAGATGGAACGGAACGGAGCTCTGAATAAAGAGTTACAGCAGGAGCTGTTTTGGGGTCCTGAGCATGAGGAGATGACGGATGTGGAGGAGGAGGAGGGGAGGGAGAAACTGATGGACATTTTCAAAATGTAAGAATTCTTATTCCATTATTATTACATTCTTGCTATTACACTGTGATATTTAAGAAGCTTCTCCAAACAGCATTGAAATGTGCCAGCCACAGCAGCCAGTACCTGACTTTCTTTGGCACTTGATGCCATCATGGTCTAGTGACTCCTGCATTTCAACCAGACCGTCATGGTTCGAAACCTGCCCATGGCATCAATTTCCATTAGCACTAAATCCATCCACATTATGCTGCACTTAACCCAAGAAATGTCAGCTAAATCCTAGGCAAGAATGATGCAAAGTGCCTTGGAGTGAATACATGTGCTATATGAATTGCATATAGTATCGTTTCTTATTGATTAAAGAAATTTCATATTAACACATGAGCAGTCAGCTGAGTAGATACGTGCGCTATTTAAATTGCATCTACTATTACTATTATTATATTTTGAGTTGCTGTTTTTCCCACAGGGCTGACCGAGATGGTGACCAGTTCCTTACAATGGACGAGCTTTCAGCTTGGATTGAGGAGAAGACGGCAGAGCATTACACAGAGGCACGCTCATCTAGCAAACAAGGCTTCCCATTGGTGGATACTAATAAAGATGGTATGAACACACCCTTTCAAACGGGACTGATTAGCACTTTCAACATTATAGAAAATAAGAGTTTTATGGATTATAGTTAGTAGGGCAGGAAAATCACTTAGATTGCAATAGTTTGTACACAGAAATGCTCAAACTTTCCTGACCACGCACATCAAAATCTTTGATTCAGGATGATGACACTGGAGCATCTCTTCCTGTCTATCGATTTCAGCAGTATTTCGCAAATAAACTTCAGAGAATGTCAGAATCTCTTAAAAGTGGTTCAGAGATTGTGTATGACTTTCCATTACACTGACCGCTCGAGTGTCTGTTAAATAAATTTAAACCAGTTTGTAAAAATTAGGTATCACAAATAATGTACATTCGAAGATCTGTGCAAAAAATTATGCTTTTTTGTCTAGCATGTCATGATAATTTCACTATTAAAACGTGACCTCACTAAACACCCATATGTGTATTTCACTACTTTGACCAGGTATCCTTCAATGGGATGAATACAGGGAGCAGTTCTTCAAACATCGGGGTCTGGATGAGGGGAAGCTCAAAGCTTACAGAGAAGGCAAGATCAGAATCGATGAGACGTTAGAACGTGAGTAACTGTGCAGAAGGCACACAGGATATTAACAAATAAACAACTTCCATTAAAGCATTCACAATAGGTAGATGCACAATTCTTCCCTCTTATTCAGTCAATGTAGAGTCAATGCAAAGAACGACATTGAATTTATTGAATTAAATTTATTTCCTTTCCTTTTTCATATACATAATCAATACAAAATAACATGACAAGTGAAAAAATTTAAATAAGTGTGGGCTGGACAGAAGCAGTGATTTTTATGTCTTGGTTGGGTTTGTTCACTGATAACCGCTGTAGCTACAACTCTGATAATATTTAGCCCTACAGAAAAATTACCTAAATTCATATATAATATGGAATGTTATAAAGGATTATATTTTGCCTTTGTTTCTCCTCAGAGGATTATGCAATGTACCGGGATCGCTGGGACAGAGCTGATGAGGACAATGACAATGCTTTGAGCGTCGATGAATTCCTAGCTTTCCTTCATCCGGAACACTGTAAGAGTATGCTAAGCATGCTGGTTGAAGAAGTCCTTCATGACCTTAGTAAGTAATAATAATCATTTTATTTACCCAGGGTAGACACACTTTGATAATGTATAGTCACAGACTTTGGTAAATAATAATAATGATGGTAATGATGATGATAACGACAGGGTTCTGAGTGTCAATGAGTTTCGTTCTCTATCTTGTATTCTGTAAGACTATGCTAAGTCCTACATGACCTCAGTGAGAAATAATATTTATTTACCCAGGGTAGACACACTTTAGTAAATAATAATGATAATAAATTTATTTCAGATCAAAATGATGACAAAGCTTTGAACCTAAGGGAGTTCTTATCCCTATCTGATAACCATGAGATAGATCTAGATGCGGCTGCTAGTTTCAATAGGTCTGACCAGCAAGTTTTCTCCTTTTTTTTATTTTATTTTTTTTATTCCAGATCAAAATGACGACAAAGGTCTGAACCTAGGGGAGCTCTTACCTAATAACCACAATATAGATTATTATTATTATTATTATTTATTCGGCAAATTCAAAACAAAACAATTACAGTATAGGTAAAGGATACAAGGATAAAAGAACTAGGTAAATGAATAATTAAATAAGACCAGCAGTTGGTTTGAGAGGGCTGCCGGGGCATGGAAAAGGAGAACTTAATCTCCATAACCCGCAGGTTTTCCATCCCAACCCTCTCAAAGCAAGTGCTAGTGAAGACACGTAAATACAGAATCTGGATTGTGTTGCTAGTTTGAATAGGTCTGAATACCAAGTTTTATATTTTTTTCAAATTTCAGATCAAAATGATGACAAGGCTCTGAATCTAAGAGAGTTCTTATCCCTCCCTGATAACCATGAGATAGATCTAGAGGCGGCTGCTAAGGATGATGAATGGGTCAGAGAGAGGAAGAAAGAGTTTGAGGAGAATATTGATTTGGATGGAGATGGCATGGCAACCTTTGAAGAGTTAGAGGTAAGTGTGAAATTTCCCCTTCACAGGCATGAGAAGACTCTCAAAAAGCTCTTTAAATAACGCCAGATAAGTTATTGATGGATCAAAGATTCAGCTCCCCATGTGAATAGATTACATTATTGTTTGCACTCATGTCAGTTGGGAGTTGGAAGGGGAATTAACCTCAGACATCAGTGTGCTAACACTGAATGGATAAAAATACAATGATCAAATTGTGAAAATTTGAGCAAATTTTTATTTACACCCCTCATGGGCTCATTGAGTTGACAATCTACAGGCCCAAACTGGTTGCCAACATTCTTTTTGTAGAAAAGTAGACCAATTTTTTTTCTTCTTTGTTAAAGATTGACAAATCGATTCTGCTTCCTGTAGATTCATTGTCTACTTTTCTGTAAAATTTATATTTGTCATACTTCCCATAGAAATACATGGACCCAAGAAACAAGCAGCATGCTGAGAGTGAGGCTAGACATCTGATGGGAGTGGCTGATATGGATGGAGACGGCAAGCTTACGGCCAGGGAGGTCAGCAATAGTTACTTTGTCTTCTTGGGCAGTAAGGTATACAACTACGCCAGGAACGTTCATGATGAGTTCTAATTGCGTCAGGTTCAACGTTACACTGTCCCATTTGATAGATATGCAGAACGACCTGCCTGGACAACAAGTATCATAACTCCATTGGAGGACCACTTCTTCCAAGGCAAATCTCCAGTTTATGATGAGTTCTAGTCTCTTCGGGTGGTTCAACTTTTGATTAAAATACCGGGCGATCTGTCTGGATTGCAGTTATCCACTGGACGAGAACTTCTCCAAAGCCAAATCTCCCATGATATTTCCTTTGGAAGAATGTTCTAAGAGGACAGCTACAACAGGAACGCTTATGTTGAGTGCTAGTGACTACAGGTGGTTTGACGTGACAGAGAAAGAGAGAGAGAGAGAGAGAGAGAGAGAGAGAGAGAGAGAGAGGAGGGGATAGGGGAAATATTTATTTTTCTTAGACAGACTGCTTTTGAAATGAAATCCAAAAGGCCTTATCTTGTGAAAGCATTCAACTATGAAATGTTAGAGTACGGTTATTTATAGAAAATCTAATCAAATATTGTTGTGGAAATTATTATAGGTTTAGTGTAATTGGAATAATAACCCTGCTGAAACCAACATAATTATGATAAGGCCACAGTGTTGTAAATTTTGCACTTTTGTAGATAGCAGCATCATTTATTTTCATAGAAAAAACAAACTTTTGGCATTATTCAGTCAAAGTCTGTAAATAGTCCACATGTGAAGCAAAAATCAGTTTGACAAAATTAGCATGGTCTTTGAATCTACATAGTTATATTTCTGCTGATTAAAAGAAATTTGCCACCGACGTTAACTGCAAACTAAAAACCGCTTAGGGTACTATGCAGTTTTCATTGTAAAAAACCTACAGGCCCGAGAAGTCTGGTTATGGACATCTGTGCATGTTAATTCAATTTCTCCAAGTTTGAGATCAAAAAGTTATGTTTGCACTACACTCTTTTTTATACATTTGTTGATCTCAACATGGCGTGTGTCTTTGCTGCAGCACAGTGAACTTCAGTATATGTTTGAAATAAGAAATCTGCTTTGTTATTAGTATCCATCTATGGGGGATGTCACAGTTTTATGGTTTTCTAAATCCAGTGATTTCAGTACTGTGTCCCCAACAGATCGATGTATATTGTGAATTATTGCCTTTTGTTGGTTGTATGAGTCGTTTTTAACACTGAAAATGCCACCAAACTGATCAGAAAAAAAAGTTTATCTGGTGCAAATAGAAACAGTGTTTTAGTCAGTGTTAATTTTATAGTTTAGATTCAGCTGTGTAGAAAGATGATGCCAAATTTTGTGGATAGATAAGATGTTCATCGAACAAAACAATAGAAAGTCAAGTGCAATAGATTTGTTATATATTATTTGATACCCATCAGCGCTATTTTTTCCTTGCTATTATTTTGTTTTCATTTGCGACGAAGCATATGCACAACATAGAATCGGCAACTGTAATTTTATTTTTTATTGTTGTGTGATAGTTTAATTTCTTCTAATTTTTCTATACAGTGGAACCTTGTTATAAAGATGTCCGATATAGCGAGGTACCTGTTCTAACAAGGTGATTTTATTGTTCTCAGCTCTTTATAGTTCTTTTTTTTTTACCCTGATATAGTGAGGAACCTGATATAACAAGGTAATTTTCATGGTCACAAGGACCTTGTTATAAAGAGGTTTCACTGTATAATGAAGTTTAAAGGGGAATCACACCTAGACAATAATATACTGTCAATAAATGAAGAACACTCAGGTGGACAAACTGTGAAAATTTGAGCAAAATCGGATAATCCGTTCAAAAGTTATGAATTTTCATAGTTATCATTTCCACCTGTGCTGGGCATCCTTGAATTGGCATGTGTATAGCTAATTAGCATAAACTGTGATGTCATACATGGAGAACTTCTTATTCACTTTGTATTAAAATTTATTGAAAACGGATCAATATCATATTTCAAATGTGGAATCAACACCATTCTTTCTGGAATGCTTGCAGATTTGATGTGGCTATAATATATTTAACCGAAGAAACAAAACTTTGTCTACTTTTCTGGAAAAAGAGGAAAATGTAAAATTTTGTGTACAAAATGAATGGAGAGTTCTCCATGTTCGCAGCCATTTTGTGCCTGTACGTTTGCCAATTTAAGGAGCCCATGAGGGGTGTAAATAAAAACTTTGAAAACCCATAACTTTTGAATGGATTATCCGATTTTGCTCAAATTTTCACAGTTTGTTAATCTTATTTTTCTTCATTTAATGAAAGCAGGTTAATGTCTGAGTGTAGTTCCCCTTTAATTAGTATATTCTTGATTATGCATCTTATGATACAGTGCTGGTCAGAACGTTGGTTGCCTGCTATCACTATAAATGTGGCCAAGTTAATAGTGATAACAGGTAATCAAATATAGGTTTGATGTTCCTCCATGCAAAGATGCTTAACATTTTGTAATATGCATGAGGCAAAATAAAAATGTGAATACTGGAACAGCTGAATAAAAGTCAAAGATACAAAAACAAAAATCACCACGCTCTCAGCCATTCACTTTTGCTGAAAGCCTTAATATGAAAATACACTTCATGCATAATCTTAAATGGTTGGCATCTCTGTGGGATGGTAATTTTGATATTAACACAGTATAATGCTGAAGAACTGTGATGTATATATCACTTTAGAATTGGAACAATGAGTTTTATCATGACCATTGTTACTACAGCTAGAGTAGTGTCGATTAAAAATACCCCATACAGGTATTTCATTTTTTCTCTCAACACAAAAGCATTTTTGTTTTGTTGAGAGCAAAAGCTAGAATTATTCCAGTCATTAAAATCCATTTAAATTGGTTTACCACATTTGTTTTTATAGATAAATATGCATGTGTACACTTAGAATAGATATTTCAAAGTACAGCTGCCCTGTAGCGCTTCTATTGCTAGAGTATGAAAATAAGACCCAAGTTTGTTAGAAGAAACATTTTGCAGTTATTTATTTCATTGTTTTCATTTTGCTTGTTATGCTACTGTACCATTTATAGATATATGTAAATATTTATTTTTTAGATTTTATTACAACTTATTTAATAATTCACTGTTCTGAAAACAGTGGAAACTCTGTATAAAGAGATCTGATATAACGAAAGATCTGATATAAAGAGGTAAAAATTCTGTTCCCAGCTCATAATTATTGTTTTTAACTCTACTATAAAGAGATTACTACTATAACAATGTTTTTGTGATGGTCCCAAGCACCTTGTTATACTGAGTTTCCACTGTATAATCATATCGATTTCCTTGCAAACCGAAATAGGGCCATGAGATTTGTAAATGAGCTCATGGTTAGCTTTCATGTATGAAATTGTCACAATCTCCCAAGTATGAGTCATATATATAGTATTGTAAAACATGGCAATAAAGGGACAATGGTTGAACATCATGCAAAAAAAAAAGGGGGGAGATGTACTCATTTAACACATGCAGGCCTATGGTATGTAGAGTAGATAGTAAACATATCCTCTACAGGTTGTCTTCACTTTCATACTGTTTTTAATTTATTTGATAAGAAATTTATGGATTTTTAAAAAATATTTTGGTTTTTCATGGCTTTTAGATCATTAAATAAAAACAATATTTTGTAAGAAAACGGCCTTCAAAATATGCTTTTTCCGCTTCCTCTGCAATTTTTGAAGCATTTTTCTAAGTTTTCTGTTCCTTTATGACATTGTTTTTACATTAATTGTTATAAGGGCAGTAGCAGGAAAATATGTCAGATTGTGTTAAGATTTTTATTTAAAAAGTACCGGTAAAGGAGTGTTGCTAGAGAGTTGCAATTGGATGCAAATTTCATTTGCACCAATCAAAATCATTGTTCCGTGAGCGTCTTGTTAGAAGCGCAGGCTTTGTGCAGAAAAATTGTTTGCATAGAGCTGCTATGCAAACTTCTTCTTATATCTGTCTTTGTTGATTTGTGAATTGTAAAAAAAGACTGATTTGTCAGTACTTGTTGGAAAGAGTTGTTATGACAAATTTTGTTCTTCCTCTACTTATATTTTGCACCTATATTTGAATATTTTGCTCTTCACCTTTTTTAAATAAAAATAAAATGTTGAAGGTAATCATATTTACCTCTCTCAAACAATGCTTCATTTTCATTCATTTACACAGTTGAATCATTTTAGATTTATTATTTTTTTATATAAATAGCTTTTTCTGATGACAAAGTGAACCAGGGATATGAATATAAAGATGATGAATAGGAGAGAGAGAGAGAGAGAGAGAGAGAGAAAGAGAGAGAGAGAGAGAGAGAGAGAGAG
>BQKZ01003827.1:31253-46392 GCA_036244855.1 Temnopleurus reevesii
CCCCCCCCCCCCCCCATTTTTCGGCCACAAAAAAATGAAAGATAAGGGGGAAAACGAAAGGGAATTAGGCGGTATATCACTTACTTTATGTTTTGTGGGGTTTTTTTTAGAAATACGGTCTTAGATGCTAAGGAATTGCATTTAAGAATATTTAATTTTCATTTTTTTGCCGGAACAAATCGACATTATGTGCCACATCCCCCCCCTTTTATAAAATCCTGGATCCGCCCCTGTTTGAAGCAATGTTCTCCTCAACGCTGATCTAATGTACATTGGTGGACAACTGCCCAGAGGAGAACTCTGAAGGACAACTGTCCAGGGATGTGTTTCACCAAGATAAGAAAGACTCAAGAACGACTTTAAGTTGGACTGGTACCAGTTCTTGTGCTGAATAATCAAGAATCTTGCGCGCCTTAGCACTCGTTAACGTACTCCAGACTTTCTTAAAGCCCAAGTACAGTTTTGGTTAAAGCGAATATTTTTATTGTCAAATTTTGTCTTCAAATCTATATAAAAATGAAACATGATATCATGAACATGCTGTACAAAAGACTGTTCGAAAAATGAACAAGTTTTGGTAAAGTTATAACCTATAATGTGCAAAATATTTCTGCGTCGTGTCCCCCGACGCTAATTCAATATTTTCTTTTTTGATAAAGGACAATTTCTCATGCACAGAATTGGATGAAAATTTCGGAATTTATACTTTGTGTATTCCTTTTCATCATGCTTTAATCAAATCTTGGAAATAACTTTGTATATGCCCGATAAGAAGCAAAATATTGTTATAACCAAGAGACGGCGCTAAATACGATTTAATGGTCAAATTCAAATTTTCAAAAGAATTAGCTTGTAGAAAAATATGCTATGGTCCTAAAATGTGTATAAAAATTACATGTCATGGTAAATATCCCCAAAATTCACATTTTTTAGTCTTTACCAAAACTATACTTGAGCTCTAAAGTTGTGCATCACTTTAAGAATGATTTGGTGAAGCATCGCCCTGGAGCCCATTCCATGAAACTTTTGCCTTTGGTTATTTCAATGGGGTCGGGTCAAATTTTCAAGCAATGTCCATGTAACATAGTTACGGTATCCACTTCGTCATTTCACCATGAAGTTCAAGTAAAGATCTTCATAAGCTCTGATCTATTGATGAAAATTTCCATTTTCTCTCAGCAATACACATTTAATTTGGAAATCTATTCTGGATTTGAAGCTACAGGCATACAAAAATTTACCAACGTTACATGGACATAGGATTGCTTTTGCATGTACAGTGCAAGAAATTGTCAGGTGTCAAATTTTAATATACTGCGACCTCTAAGGAAAGCTTAGGGTGGGACACTGTTTCAGGGACAATGTCATTATTGGACTATATTTGCCTTGTTTGATAAAGGCATGGATTTAGGGTTTTGGGATGTCTCAGAAATTGTCCCAAGCATTTGGAAATACCCCTTCGAAAACAAAACTCTAGCAAAGATTAATTTTGTCATAGATTTTACAGGGGAAAAATATCAGGTAGATTTTGTTTGCCAAATGTTGTTACAATTTTTTTCCCAAATTAAAACTTAATCGAAAGTTGATCATAAGGTGTATGGTGGGCTTTACATACAGACTGATTTTCAAAAATGTATCATGGAACTGTTGCAAAGAAATGCACTGCTAGTGAAGTAGACATGACAATTTTGGATGTGCTATATGTGAAAGGAAAAATTCATAGACATTTGATGTTTCAGCCATTAAAATTGTTCTGCATTTCATTCAGAAATTCTTTGACCAAGCTAAGGCTTTGAATATCAGTACAGTCAAACTTTGTTATAACGAGGTCCTTGGGACCAAAGAAATTATCTCTTTATATCAAAACCTTGTTATATCAGGGTCAAAATACAATAAAATTCAAAGAGATTGGACCAGGAAAACTACCTTGTAATTACGAGATCTCATCATATCAGTGCTTTTTATAAGGAGATTAGACTGTATAATTCTCCATGAAGATATAAGATATTTATTGTTTTAAGGGCATTGGTGAGTGTCTGCAATGGAGACAACATTAGTTAACCATTTTTTCCTTACATTTTCAAGTTTTATTGGCGGAAAATATGATGAACTTGACAAAGCTCATCTGAAATATACTTGCATTATCTTAAAATTTTGTATGCTGACCATAAATATTTCCTAGCTTTCTTCATTTTCTTTGTTCCAGGGTCAGAGAACCCCATAAGTAATATGCAATATTCAAAATATTATGTTGGTTTATTTGTTGATGGTGCCATTTGTTATTTACCTTGTTTATTATAAAAGTCGAGTCCTCTTGTAACTGCACATGTTTGTTTTCTTCCTCCTCTTTTTTTTGTGTGTCCTTATGTTCATTAAAACAACCCGATACTTAACACACATTTGTTTGCTTGAATATTATTTTGTTGAACCAAAGAAAGTTAGAAAAAAAACAAACCAGTATTGCCTGCATTTGGTTTGACAGGGTTTGAGAGGCTTGGGATGGAAAACCTGTGAGTTATAGTCAATAGAGATTATGTTCTCCTTTCCATGCCCTGGCAGCCCTTTCAAACCAATTGCAGGTCTTTTATCATGCCTATTTCTTGTATCTTTGTATCTTTTACTGTACTGTAAACTTTTTTGAATTTGTGGAATAAATAATAAGAATGATAATAATCAATGGGAATTATCAGTAAAACATCTGGAGTCGTAAAGATCACAAATTACAGAGATGCTAATCGTTCGGGAATGTCTATGAGATCGAAATTGACATGTGTGTAATGCAACAGCTGAGCAAAAGTAAGGGAAACGTGACAGCAATGACCATACTCTCGGCTCTTTGCAAGTGAATGCCATTAATTTTATATCAAAATACACCTCCGGATGGTTAGCAACTCTGAAATTGTAAGCAGAAACTTTAGATGGAGCAGGATAGTGAGTAAGAAAGTGAGAGAGAGAGAGAGAGAGACGAGGGTTGGGGAGATGGGTTGAGAAAGAGGTAAAGTGGAGCAGGAACAGAGCTAGTGCTGAGAGAGAGAGAGAAAGAGAGGGAGAGTTGGGGAGATAGGTAGAAAAAGAAGCAAAATGGAGCAGGGAAACTGACGGTCAGTAAAAAGTGAGAGATCGTTAGATAGAGAGAGAGAGAGTTTGGGAGATAGATAGAAAGAGGTAAAATGGAGCTGGGAGGTGTTTCACCAAGATAAGAAAGACTTTACGCACGCCTTTACGTTCAACTGGTATCCCTTCTTCCGCGTAATGGTTCACACTAGTACGTGCATTCAACGGAAGAAGTGATACCAGTCGAACCTAAAGTCGTTCTTAAAGTCTTTCTTATCTTGGTGAAACACCTCCCAGGAACAGAGCTAGTGATGAGAGAGAGAGAGAGAGAGCAAGGGGGAAATGTTATTGGATAGAGATGAGGAATGGAATAGATGAAGAAGAGATTAAGTTTAGAAATCTATTAGGCAAAATATACAAGCAAGTTAAACAAAATCAGTAAAGCTCCAAGAAAGGTCATTTTTGTGTAAATATTCTTTGATGTCATTCCTCACGATACTACTTGTAAAAAAAAACACTTGGTATCACAATCTATTTATTTTTTTTTATTGTTTAATAAATTTGCTAACATGTATTTCTACGCTTTTTTGATCCAATATTTTCTATTGGGTTTTTTTTCGACAAAATCTATTACAGAATATTTTTTAAGCATGTTTACACTAATTAAAAATGATTTCATTTCAGCCCACAAATTTTTAAAGTGAAAATATCTACATCTTTCTTGACTTAGTGCACAAAATCAATTTTGAGCAATTATTGGTCAGCCATGAAAAAAACATATTCCTGATTTTGCAAAAATAGACTTGGAAGTTATTAAGTCAGTGAGTCCTGCAGTGAGAAAAATGGGGCGGCAGAGCGATCATGAAATTTGTGAAGGAGAGGGGGTCAAATTGCCCCCCCCCCCCTCTTCTCAGTTGGAATATGGCGAAAGGAAGGAAATATATAATTGGTATGAAGAAAAATATAGAGATGGGGTCAAATTCATGAGTGTTTTGGATTTTCTTAATTTGGAAAAGGAAATAATACAGTCCAACCTCTTTACAAAGAGCACTGATATAATGTTACAACAAGCTACGTGCAGTTTTCCTGGTCCCATATCTTTGTATTTTATTGTCTTTTGGTCCTGATATAGCAAGGTTTCGATACAAAGATATACGGTAATGTCTCTGGTGCCAAGGACCTTGCTACAATGAGGTTTAAACTGTACAGTCTAACCTCATTATAACGAGGTCGTTGGGACCAGAGGAATTACCTCTCTTTGTTGAAACCTTGTTATATCAGGATCAAAAGACAATAAAATACAAAGAGATGGGACCAGGAAAATTACCTTGTTATAACGAAAGCTTGTTATATCAGCGCTCTTTATAACAATGTTTGACTGTACTAGCAACCTCCCTTCGAAAAGATCAGATCGTGCATTGCAATATACTACCTTCACTCATTTTTCTGAGGGAAACTAAAAGCCCTCCTAAACGCTATCCGGTATTGGACCTGTGTGTTTTGAAAATCAAGATGGAATAGAAAGAGAGGTATTCATATATCTTGGAGGCAGAGGGGATGCATAATTCAAGGGGGTGCATACAAGTGTTGAAGAGAGAAAGAAGAAAGTTATGTGTGAAGCTCATCACTTTCAGGTGCCTCATCTTCCAGAGATGCCAACCGTTCAAAAAGATGTATGCATTGGGTTTATTTACAAATGAATTCATGACTTTTATTCCAGGCAAATGGTGTGCATAGCTGCCAACTGTTACTAATTTTGGCATCAGATTTGTGAAGTTAAATGGTAATTCCAGGAAAGATTACTAATTTTTGCAACCTATGCACCATTCACTTCAATGTATATAATGTGAACATTACGAATTTGTAGTGGGATTATTACTAATTTCTACTTTATCATGTTGGCAGCTATGGGTGTGGTTATTGCTTTGATATCCTCTCTTACTTTTGTTAAGTCGTTGCATCATTCATGACGTCATGCCCATACCAGAACAGTTGGCATCTCCAATCTTGTCTAAACTTTCAGTATTTCAGAATTACACATTTTTTTGCCAAAGTACATGTACAACAAACTACACTACAATGACTTTGCTATGGTTTTTATTGCATAGGTTTTTAATCTTTAAAATATTAGCAATTCATTTGTAAATGAATGTAATCATATCAATAATAAATTACCTTTAATTATGTAATGTACAAAAGAAATAGAATAGTCATCGTCTACCTGAACAGCATAAAAAAATGTTTACATTTATTGAAAAAAGGCAACAGGTCTGCAATGCTTGGAACCTATTTAAACATCATTTATAATTTCTTGTTATGGAAATCTGAAGTTAATGATATGAGTTATATCTGTTCTCGATTTGGAAACACACTTTAATAATCTATAAATATTCTCAAATTAATGACTTCAATACAATGTAGAACAAATCATCACTCTTGAATAAAAACAATCTATAATCACCACCCAAGGTATACACATTAAACCTTGAAATATAAATTGTAAGAGCTGTAAAAAAAAAGAAAATATCACAGGACTCAGACTGGAATAAAAGAATGGGTTAGTGAGTAGAGAATCTATTAATTTCCGACATTAAAACAAGTTGGATAAAACAAACGTTAGCCTACATGACTAGATCTTGAGAGGTCTGAGGTGACCAGAAAAACTTTCTCACCTACATGAATAACTATGGAGTAATCCAAATAACATTTAACTCTGCCCAAGTCAAAGTCGAAGAATAGCCTTAATCGATAGGACTTTGTGGAATAAATCATATCAAATATGTTATTTAGCGCTTCTCAAAGGTTTTAGTATTTTCCTACATATAACATAAGTCCACCATATTTTGTGTTCCCAAGAGATTTTGGCAGAGTTGGTTAATCAGCAAAATGAAATATGCATATCTACTTGGAAACTGTAGGTATCTCTGCCTAGGTCGAATCTGTTGGGACCACACAAATCTGTTCTACCTATGAGAAATTCGACTTAGAAGAGGCTAATAACACTGGTTTTGTATGATTTGTTCCAGAAAATCACATCGACTTGGGCAATTATTTGACTTTAATAGAAAAGTTCGACTTAGGCAGAGTTGACTGTATTTACGTAACCAGGGAGCATTGAACTATGAATTACCAGTACAACTATTGGTTGATAAACTGGAATACCAATACAGGAATCATTCAAAATCATTGATGTGAGACTGTTCAGAGATAGGGATATGAACACTAATGATACACTGCAAGAATTCTTTGAGGTTAAAATTGTTCATTATTTCCTTTATAAACACACACACACACACACACACAAAACAAATTGAAAACCATTTAGATAAAATCAAGAAAATTCTGTAATGTTACAGACCAGCATATCACATACACTTTCCCACATTTTGGAAATGTTTAATTTGATTGTTAAAAAAAAAAGCATGAATTGACTTGGCTCATCTCCAATCTCCAATCATAATTTCATATCTACAATATAAATTGCTCTGTGATCCAAACACACACTTCAAAATTCTAAAACTTAGGGGATACTAATGACAAACATAAAACATAAATAATGTTTGGAGTTAACAAAAAAAAATATCATTTATGCCTGTATACAGTATGTTCAATATGAAAAGCATTGGCGCCTCAGAAATAAAATCATCTCTAGAGGATTTTGACAAACGATTTAATTTGTACGGCTAAAAAGGATTTTGTTCTCAAATCGACAGCTGAGAAAAAAGAATTGCAGTTTACAAAGCAAGCAACATAATGCACTGATTTAGAGGAAGTTCATCCGGTACATATACAGTCTAACCTCTTTATAACGAGATTGTTGGAACTAGAAGAATTACCTCTTTATATTTTTTAAACATTGTTATATCAGGGTCAAAATACAAAGAGATGGGACCAGGAACATTACCTTGTTATAACGAGAGCTCGTTATATCAGTGCTCTTTATAACGAGGTTTGACTGTAATCATAAATTAATAGATTCAGATTCCGATGATACGGTTTACTCCAAGAAATGTGTGCTGGGGGCTGTGAAGAAGAAAAAAGGTCACAGGTTGGCCCAGAGAGGATTCAAACCCACAACTCATGGGTTACTACACCATTGTCATAACCATTAGGCTACCAGAGTGCCTGAGTAATTTGGTTCAAACTGGTAAATCCCCATCAGTCTTGCTTGTGATAATTCTTCACAGCTCTTTGCATGGCTGATATAAGGTAGAGCCAGAGCAACTGAATCCTGGTTGCCGAAATAAAATCATTTTCATGTGAGACCCATCTTTAAAAAAAAGTTAATTACAGCAAGCTATTTATCTAATGTTATTGCACTTTATCTTTTTAAAGTTGAAAACTGACAAGATAGCTACCATTTCATATGTGTGGAAATCAATAAAAACAAATAATCTCAAAATAGTTAATAATAACCTACATGTAATGGAGGAAAACCCTCCGGCATAAAAAAAAAGAATAATTCTGTTAGCAAAATAAGCTTTGGCGACTGTGCACAAATTGTAATCAGGAGCAAAATGAGCATATTTCAAGACTCAAATGTTTTATTTTCTGTGATGATTTAACAAAATATAAAAATTACAACAAGAATCTTTTTAAAAAAATCCTATATTGCTGGAGACTGTTTGCTTGTCTTGTAATGTACTGTGGTCAAGGACGAAATTCATGAGTAATCTTGCAGAAAAGCTTTCACTAGCTTCACTCGGTGAACGCATTGGTAATGTATCCGACTAGCTTAAAAGCCACAATTTTATCGTACGTATATTTTCGCAAGTTAACTGAATTTTAGACATTTTCATACATGGGCAGGTTGTTATTTTCATGTTTTGAGAAATTATTGTAAAGAGTCTACGGACATTCTAATCAGTGAAAATTTGCGAAACTAACACAAATGAAACCGCAAGAAAATTTTAAGCTTATACAGTATTGAATATAAACAAATGCTATCTCTAGATTACAATAAATTGGATTGTAGACACACTTGCAAAACTAGGGAATATTTTCTCATAGGGTAACATAACACTTTACAGGTGACCACAGTATATTGGGAGACAAACAAATAATCTCCTGCAATTTTTCTAAATGGGCAACTATGAGTATATTTAGAAAAATATCACAGTTCATTTGTTTAAGTATAAAATAATATATTTCAAGTACTGGTCTAATCCTATTATGACGAAGTAGATGTAACTTCGCTGAAGCCATGCACCAAGACCGTTGGAGGCAGGTCTTTGGTTAAGAGATTCAAGTGCTTTAAGTACGTTGGGTGATATTGAGGATCAGCTGGTGGGAGGGGTAGGTAACAGAAGACTACCGCCGTCGATGATGTGTAGTCCCGTACCATCTGATTCAACGCGAGTAGATATTCCTCCGATACCGACACGACAAGACTCGGCGCGGTGTCGCCATTTGGCGTTTCCATTTGGTAGGTGTTGAGCGATGTGATATGATTCCACGGCACAGTGACGATCTCAGCGTAGATGCGAAGATCAAGAAGGAACTTGTTGAGTTTAGCTTTCTTCTTCTTGGTTGATTGATAGTCGGAATCGACGCAAAGGAAGACGCGGAGTCGGGTGTGTCGACTCCATCGCGGAACCATGTGCAGAACGCATGCAAGCTGAAGGAGGAAGATACACGCCGTGTCGAGGTACCCCGCAAGTTCCGGCTTCAGAAAGTTGATTGGCCAGACGTCGATGAATGAATCCTTTGGGTTTTTGGCGACGGCATCCAGGTCAAGCGAGGAGAAATGCCGTGCAAGGCAAATGTTCTTTCGTAGCCGCACAGCGTCGCTGATCATTAACACATACTGATCTGGAGAGAGAGCTTTTGATTGGCTGTCTGTCCTCAGCCTAGGGAACTGGGTCATCACGTGACCCATTTCTTCCGCTTCTGCTTCGGTGTTGAAGCGGAAGCGAGATGGTTTCTCAGTCTTGGTTTGCTCAAGTGAGTCGGCCGGCAAATCATCATCGTAGAACCCCATTACAACTGTGTTGGGTTTCATACCTGAAGTAAAGAAGCAAAATAAAAACTCATAGTTTATACTTCATATTGCAGTTGTAACAAAAACCTATCAAATATATTCTGTTTTGACATTTGCTTGATACACTTTTAACAAACATCTAGGTAATAAAATTTCTACTTTAAATTATATTGAAACACATATCAACACTTTTGCATTAAACTGCGAACCCCGGTAAGGGATCACTATCAAATGTGAATCTATCATTCTTATACAGGGTTCGATATTCATGGAAGTACCCAAAATGCAACTGTCTTGTATGATGTCAAATACACTGCATAATCATTTCATCACACCAGTGATTTCACTTGCTACATGATGTCTCTCGATCCACTGCAAATCCTAAAAAGTAAGCGAGTAGTGAAATAAAACATTTAGAAGATGATCCCTAACCCTTTCTGAGAAGTAATTTCCATTCTGTTTATTTAGTTCTCGATGAATTTATCATTCGAATGAAAGGTAACATTTTGATATTATGTATCAGTTTACTATTTCTATCTTATGTTAGAAAATATTATGATGCATTATGAAATGTGTTCATGGCTGTTTTGTATTTGATACAGTGGAACCTTGTTATAAAAAGGATGGATATAGCGAGATAACTGTTATATGAAGGTGATTTTATTGGTCCCAGCTCTTTACAGCTCTTAGTTTTTTTACCCTGATATAGTGAGGGACCTGATATAACGAGGTAATTTTCATGGTCCCAAGGACATCGTTATAAAGAGGTTTCACTGTATGTGTTATCAGTGAATGGAAAATAAAAGAATTATTAAAAGAAATAGCATGAAAAAGGAAGGTACCTCTACATATTGATACACAGGGACACACTTATCCCTAACCTTTGATGAGTAATAAAACTTGAAAAAAATGCCATAATGACATAGCTACCAACATGAGACAGTGGAAATAAGTAACAATCTTCCCACAAATTTGTAATCTTCACATATTATACATCAAAATTTATGGTAATTATGTTGTGAAAATTAGTAATCTCTTGTGAATTTGACACAAAACAATACAAATCTATGCCTAGAAATTAGTAATAATTACTAAAAATTAGTAACAGTTGTCAGCTATGTAATGAGGTATGGTTAAATACTTACCCCCTAAACCAGAGATGCGCATGAGATGTGTAACACCCTCACGCACCGTGGGGGCTAACGTCAGCTCAACGAAAGCTTTGACCCTGAGAGACTCGACCAGATAGAGCCATGCAGGATACTCCTGCTGAACAGGATCGTAAGGACACTCATCAAGCAGACCGGTCTTGACGTGACCAATCACGTAGAGGCCGCTCTTCTTCATGTCGTTGACGAAGCGGATGAGTTGCGTGGATGCTCGTGGGTTGGACACGAGGAGCAGGATCTGAGGGCGCCAGAACTTGACGTGAGCTTTGCGGATGTCGAGAAGCAGTAGGTATTTCCGCACCTGAATGAGTACAGATAATGAATAAGTTAAAGATCAGAGCTTCACAGGAGGCTTGCAGATGTTACAGAAAGATCAACGATCTAGAACATGCAACAGGATAGAAATTGCTATTTGAATCACCAAACTGATCAAATAGATATTTTCTATTAAGATAAGAGCAGTCACTATAATTTCTTTTCTCAGAGAAATTATTTGGTTCAGCTGTTTGTTGATTCAAATTTTAATTTTTCTATCTCGTGCGTATCCCAGGAAAGTGGCATCTCTGATTGTGAGAAAGAACAGGAGTTTTCCAGACATTCACATGTGAGAATATTATACATTGTTTATCCCTGAATGGGTTACAAACATATAAACTGCAATACCATATTCATAATTGGCTTTATACTCCTTTTCTTCATATGGGAGTACTTAGAGTACATCTATAGATGAGAATTTAGAATCATCAAAATATCATAGCAAATCACAGTGGTCTATCTAAATACTTTTTTTTCCACAGACTGAACTTCAACACATGGAATCATTTGCCAATAGTATCATACTGTAATTTATAAAGCGCACATCACACACTTGTTTCTATGTGCTAATTAACAGAGATGAAAAGAGAAACAATAGTTATTGACTATTCAAGTGTGCTCGGCAAAGAATCAAGAGTTTCAATTGATGGGTGGTTCTTCATATTCTGAGTATTAGATACCCATATCAAGTTTCTCAATCAAAGACTACATTCTTTCGTTGGGTGGGATCTTTGAAAATCTAATTACTATAAAAGAAAGTAATTGTTTCGTTTTTTTTCTATTGATAACTACATTTCAACATAAAATGAGACTATATACTAACTTGATGGAAGATGAGAGCTTGACTGACATAGCCCCACTGGTTGAGAGGGCCCCAGACGGTGACGAGGAGGAGGAGGAGGAGGAGCAGAAGGAGGAGGGCAGGTGGAGGTGGTGGAGGAGGAGATTTCACTGTAATACCATCCTACGCTTGTCTCTTACCTGATGGAAAATGAGAGCTTGACTGACGTATCCCCACTGGTTGAGCGGCCCCCAGACGATGACGACTACGAGGAGGAAGATGAAAAGACCGATGGCTACGAAAGCCCAGATGGGCTCGATGAGGAACAGCATCACAATACAACCAATCATTCCAAGGAGAGAGGTGTGCCAACTGAAGTACTTGAAGGATGGTCTGTAGAGAGGAAAATATTGAGAAAGATTTTATCAGAAGGAATAATACACATGTTGAAACAAAGGAAAGGCAGTAGGATATACATTAATGAGATTGGAAAAACATCAAGGTAACAACTTTTCAGGGAAAATTTCCTTACTCTTTTGAACCCACCCCTGGAATTATCGTGCTCTTATTGAATGAAGAAAAATCAGATGAACAATCTCTGACAATGTTAGCAAATTCGGACAACCCGTTCAAAAGTTATGAATTTTCAAAGTCACAGAGATTTGACGATCACTGCCGCTCATGGGGATCCATGCGATCAGCAACACCGACGGAAACTGTGACGCATATCGGACAACTCCTCATTCACTTTGTGTATAAGAATATTGAAAAATGGATTAATATACAATTTGGAGTAAGGTTGCAACATGAATTTTCTCAAAATACATGCAGAATCAATACCGAAATGCTATAACCCAACAGAAAATTGGCATTTTGTTAACTTTTTCGAAAAAAAGTAGAAAATGTGNCTGTACAATTTTAACAATTTGCAATTTACAAATGACATAACCTAACATTTTCTACAAACTTAGTTACTAGACTATGGGCGTGTTGCTCAAAACTTGCAGTTGATTGCAAGTTGCAGTTGATCAGAACGCGCCCATCAAAATCATTGTTTTGTGCGCGTCTTGTGAAATGCGCATACCGTGGGCGAATGGAAATGCGCGTTACAATTGGCTATAAAGTTGCAGTGATTTTGAGCAACACCCTATATATCAAATGAAAAAGTAAAACACTGTTACAATATCTCCATAGGAGTGTATGGTATTAAAAAGTATGACAAATCATAAAATTCTGCAAGAAACATGACTTTTGATTGATCAAATATCATATTCTTCCCTCCACATTCAAGATTCAAGTACAGTATGTTGGGCGGTCAGAAAAAGCGTAATTAAGAATCAAAAGAATGCAAGCCTGTGCTACAATATTTTTTTTTCAATAATCATTTTTTAAATTGAATATTCAAAATGTTTGTGCTCTTGTCCATTAATTCATTAAAAGGTTCGATTGATTTATTTCTCATTGATTAAAATGATGCCTATTCTCTCACCTGAACCATAAACCAACACACAAGAAGAGCTGCTATGGGGTTACCATCTTTAGTCACACCTCTAGCTATTGGGTTGGTTACAGCACCTGACCATACATGATAAAGAGATGTTTCAATCATCAGTTCAATGATGCTGGAAATTAAATATATTATACTGGCGACAATCTTGAATAAATTCTATCTATCATTACGTCACCCAGCGGAATTAATCACAATATTTCAAACACATTGGATTCACATAGAACCTTATCGCTAGGGCGCTCCGGTGGTCTAGTGGTTATGACACTGGTCTAGCAATCCAGAGGTCGTGGGTTCGAGTCCCACCCGGTACAGCCTATGGTTTTTTTCATAGCCTCCGGGTAGCTTAACACAGCAGTATTGCGTGTGCACCCCTTTGTGGGCCGTTGGCGACAATCTTGAATAAATTCTATCTATCAACAATATTCTATTTTCATAGAATGGCCATCTTCATTTGAACAGAAAGGATGAGAAGAGCAAGGAGAATAAGGAGGAGGTGGAGACAAAGGAAGAGAGGGAGAGGTAGTAGAATGAAAGGAATAATAATACAAAGAAAATTAAAGCAAAGATGATGGAAAAGAAAGACAAAAAGGAGAAGGAGAAGAAGAAGATGAAGAAGAAGATGAAGAAGAAGAAGATGATGAAGAACAACAACTGAAAATACAATACACAAAACGTTAGAGATGATTATTAAATCTTTATTCAAAATCTTCAGGCGAGGTTCACATTTCTGGAAATTCCCCAAATGCAACTGAATTGTCGTTCAAACACATTAGGTGACTTCAAGCACTCACCAAACACCCTATCCTTTGACAGGGCCACAAGAATCCTTGAACCACCAATGAGAGATGTGGAGAGGGATAAGATGGAGTGGAGGGGGAGGAGGAGAAGGAGAAGGAGAGGAGGAGGAGGNATAAAGCGCATAATAAAACATATGAATTCTCTATGCACTGTACAATTTTAACAATTTGCAATTTACAAATGACATAACCTAACATTTTCTACAAACTTAGTTACTAGACTATGGGCGTGTTGCTCAAAACTTGCAGTTGATTGCAAGTTGCAGTTGATCAGAACGCGCCAATCAAAATCATTGTTTTATGCGTGTCTTGTGAAATGCGCATACCGTGGGCGAATGGAAATGCGCGTTACAATTGGCTAAATTGCAGTTGATTTGCAGTTGATTTTGAGCAACACCCCATATATCAAATGAAAAAGTATAGCACTGTTACAATATCTCAATAGGAGTGTATGGTAAAAGTATGACAAATCATACAATTCTGCAAGAAACATGAGTTTTGATTGATCAAATATCATATTCTTCCCTTCAAATTCAAGTACAGTACGTTGGGCATATCAGAAAAAGCGTAATCAATGCAATCCTGTGCTACAACACATTGTTTTCAGTAAACAATTTTCAAATTGAATATTCAAAATGTTTGCATCTCTTGTCCATTATTTTATTAAAAGGTTTCATTAATTTATCTATCATTGATTAAAATGATGCGTATTCTCTCACCTGAACCATAAACCAACATACAAGGAGAGCTGCTATGGGGTTACCATCTTTAGTTACACCTCGAGCTATGGGGTTCGTTACAGCACCTGTCAATATAGGATAGAGAGATGTTTCAATAATAGGTTCAACATTGCTGGAAATTAAATATATTAGAATGATAAGTAATTACAAAAATAACAATACTTTATTTCTCTAGAATGGCCACCTTCATTTCAACAGGATGGAGAAGATGAACAAGAAGAATAAGGTGGAGAAAAAGGAAGAGAGGGAGAGGTAGTGGAATGAAAGGAAAAATAATACAAAGACAATTAAAGCAAAAATGATGGAAAAGAGAGACAAAAAGCAGGAGAAGAAAAAGATGAAGAAGAATGAAATACACAAAAAGTTAGAGATGATTATTAAATCTGTATATAAAATCTTCAGACAAGGTTCACATTTCTGGAGATTCCCCAAATGCAACTGATGTACGCCCAAATGCATTGTTATTCATATTTCAATTGTTTGACAGGGCCACAAGATCCCTTTGAGTGTACCAAGAGATGTGGAAAGGGATAACGCGAGGAAGGAGGAAGAGGAGGGGGAGGAGAAGGAGAAAAAGAGGAAGATTCTTTCAACTGTACTCACCAGAAACCCTATCCTTCCACAGTGCCACAAGAATCCTTGAACCCCTAATTAGTGTACTAATAGATGTGGAGAGGGGAGAGGAGGAGGAGGAGGAGGAGGAAAGGAAGAGGAGGAGGAAGAGGAGGAGGAAAGGAAGAGGAGGAGGAGGAGGAGGAGAAGAGGGAGGAGGAAGAGAAGAGGGAGGAGGAAG
>BQKZ01003828.1:12940-27955 GCA_036244855.1 Temnopleurus reevesii
CCCCCCCCCCCCCCCCAAAAAAAATAAATAAATAAAGAATTTGTTTTGATGAAATAATGATGCGCACAGTAAATTATAACTTTAGGTAAATTCATTTGAAGAAAATTTGCATGGATGAAAATAGGGATAAGTGTTATAGCTGAAATATGAGCAAAATCTTAAGGGAAATATCTGATGCCAATTAGTGTTGAAATTTATCGGTGTTTAATATCTCCTTTTAATCCAGACATGCCAACCACAAATCAAATTCCTAAATCTCAAGTCACATTGAAGCCCATACCAAACATTATTCAAGGGGCAGTAAACTGTAAAAGGAACAATGAGTCGCGCTGAATTTTGTTCCATCTGGATTGTTTCATAAAGCTGTGCATAGTTCTATGCATAGCTCTACGAACGACTGGTGACCCTTTACTTTGGAGCAATTGAGCGGTAGATTACTTTGAGGATACCGTTGACCTTGAGTTTCAAACCGAATTTGTTGGCTAATTTCAGTTAGAATACGTATGCAAATGAATAAGAAGTAGACGGGAAGTCGCAATATGTTGGATTTGTTCACTATTTTTAGTAAAGGAGGGATTGTCCTCTGGTGTTTTCAAGGGACCTGTCAAGCCTTTGGAACGCCTGTGAATTCCCTGATCAAGAGTGTGATTCTCCAGGTAACGGAATTGTCTTTTATTTCAGTGTTTTCAATGTCGATCGTGTGTTGTGAATGTGGCTGGTGACTTGGTGTAGTGCGCGATTTACTTTCGGATTGCGACATCGTGTCTCAATCTCCGCCGTGGCTCTGGCGGGGCTGTATGCTGTGGCCGTGGGAATTCCCGCTGGCAGTGAGTTTGTAGGATGTGGAACGTCTGAGTGATGAATATCACCTTGATGCATTTGACAAGCATGGGTGATGATGCAATTCTGAAACTGAGGTGGAAAATATCAGTTTATATTTGTGATTGTTATATAGCAGCAATATTCCAACAGAGTTATTGAACGTGAAATTCTAAATTTTCCGGTAGCTCGCTGGACTCACCAGTCTATATCTTTTTCAGTTTTTGCTTGTTACTTGTCAGGAAAATTTGCACCCCCCTTCACAGTGCATGTACAAAATTTCTGTAAAGCAGGGTGAACGGGGACAAACCTTAAAAAAATTTGTTTAAGTATTATTAGGGTGTATAGCTTAGAGTGACACATGATACATGTAAGAAAGAATAATTATTTCTTACAATTGTACAAGATACGTCACTCGGACACTAAGGCTAAGAATTCTTGTCCCTTTTCAACAAGCCAAGGTGTCCCTGTCATTTCAATTTTCTGGAACATACATGTACAGTACTGTAGAGCTTCTTTTATGATCTGGGGGGTATTTCATAGCTATGGATAGCTCCCTGGAATAGTTTTTGACATTTTTTGACATTGTCACTACTCCAGAGAGCTGTGAGTGGAGTCAATACTGTGCGTGTAGCAGAGGGAAATGTGATTTGAAAAGCCCCCCAAATTACACTTTTCAAATCACCAATCCCAATCTCACAGGGCTTGAGACTACCTTTATGTAAAAGTCCACCCTTTCCCATATAAAAGACACTGTTATGCACTTACCTTCCGTAGAAAGATGATATTTTGTCTGTTTTTCCTCTCACCTAGCAGACAGGTTAGTTACACCTCCATTTGAATGACAATGAAGACCAATGACCTCCGTTGTTAACATCCGGCTCGGGGCAAAGGGTCGATTTGTTGAGGTTGTTTTACCACTTCGCAATCGTCATCCAGCATTGCAGCTTTTGTGATTCAGCGAATTATAGACGAACGTGCATGCATTGAGCGAGATTGTGCCCGCGGCGCGGGGCTGTGCTAGTATATTGCGTGGCACTACGAGCACAGCCCCACGCGTACGGTCTCGCTCAATGCACAGTCTGTAGAGACGGTACAGACTGTGCATTGAGCGAGACCGTACGCGCGGGGCTGGGCTCGTAGTGCCGCCATAGAGGTATATGAGTACTGCGCAATATATTAGCACAGCCCCGCGCCGCGCGCACGATCTCGCTCAATGCATATGCACGTTCGTCTATAATTCGCTGAATCACAAAAGCTGCAATGCTGGATGAAGTGAAGATTACATGAAAATGCAGTTGTTTTCATTTATTTATTTGTTTTTTTGTAGGAACGTGGAGGAAGCAACTCATTCAGCAATGGATCCCTGACACTCAAGTACAAACTAGACAATGAGTTTGAACTCATATTTGTGGTAAGTTTTTATACCAATTTTTGCTTTTTTAAAAGATGCATATGATTTTATGCTCTTTTTGGCTAGTGGATACTTGCAGAGACTTTTTTTTATGACAAAGATGAAGCTACATTATTTCTGTAACCTTATTCCAATTCAAATCCACACCCTGACCATGAATGCTTCACTTTTGGTTGTAGTAAAAGATTTATAATATAATTTTGATTTTCAATATAATTTTGATCTTCAAATTATGGATTTTCAAATAACCTTTTGAGGAAAAACTAGCTAGACCCCTGCTTTGTTTATATTATAATTTTCCGTCACCTAATAGCTTATGTCTACACGTGATTATGTTTTTTTCTGCCAGTTATCTATGGCGAAAGGTTTTATGCAATGAGGCCCTGGGTTTCAGAAAGCTGATCGCAAAGGTACGCATGACTCTGTGCATAACTAGTGATCCTTCCCCGCTCCCAGCGACAACTACGTTGCTGAGTTTTCATTTTGGAAAGGGTCACCAGTCATGCTTCAGTTGTGTTTAGCTCTACGGACAGCTTCATGAAACAAGCTCTTTTAATTTTAGTAAATTCGGATCTAGATAGATGGGCAAGGGTTAGTATTTCAGCCCTGCTTCTTTTCATAATTGTCTGCAGGTCTTAATTATTTATTCTTTTTTGCCTACTTCTTGTATGTTGTATCTTTTACTTATACTGTAATTGTTTCATTTTTAATTTGCCGAATAAATAGTAATAATGATAATAATAATGGGGTAGTGTATGGCATTCTTATCGAAACCATCATGCAGATCTGCCAACCGTTCCTGAAAATACATTAATGCTTAATTTGAAATACAAGACAGGTGAAAAAAAGTGACAAGGATAATGATGACAAATATAACTATACTCTCAGCCATTAATATGTGATGAAAGCACCTAATGAAAGCCTTGAATTTGATTAAATATTCACCTCATGCATATTCCGGAATGGTTGGCATCTCTTTATCATGAAAGACATTACAGACAATGTTGTTTTTTTTCTTTGTTGACAGGTTGCGTATCAAAATATATTGTCTTTGGCGTACATTGACAAATTTCTTGATGATATCCAATTGGAGTTCAGAGATAAATATAAGGATGAGCTGAAGACTGGGAGGATATTTGGCCAATTTGATTTCGGCGATGATTTTAAACGGATCCTGAAAGAAGCGGAGAATAGTAGTTCAGTTGCCAAGAAAGGCAAACAGGTAAATACAGCAAAGTTGTTTGCTTTCTTGAGAGGGACAGGATGTGGATAGGGGAAGGGGGAGGGGCTGTGGAGCAGAATTGAAGAATTGATTGATCCTTTGATAAATCACACCATGAATTAGCTGATCTAAGGCAACCCAAGGCAATAGCTACAGGCATTTTTGCTAGATGTGTTGCCCTCTTTGGATTTCGTATAGTTCTCTGTTTGACTTCAATCGCCTTTTTTTGGGGGGGCAAAATTGCATTGTATATATACATGTATGATGAAACCCTATTTCGATAGCTGATTCAAATTGATTCATTTGTCAAGCTCTTAAGATGGTTGATTTTGACCTTATTACAACAATACAATCTTTGTTTTCTTGGGCAATTAGCCTGTCACATACAACTACAAAATAATAATTTTTTAACAGCAGAAAAATTTAGTGAGCAGAATAAAAAAAAAGTTTGAAGAAAGTCCTACAAATCAATAATTTTTAAAAAAAATTCTTACTGATTTGTATATCAGCAAATCATTGTTGCCAATTTAATCACATTATGGGTGCAATACTAACCAGAATTGTTTTTTTTTTATTTTATTTATGGTGCAAAATTCATTATTCTACAGAAACATGCAAAGTTTGTGTGAATGTAAACATGCAAATAGGGGATCTACGTATCTGTCATGAAAATATCCTATAATTAAAGTTTTGAGGAAATCTTATTTCTGGAGAAAATGTAGCATTCTATAACATTGATATGAATATAATGAATGGTCACTTATGCATCGATGACATCGTCAGCTGCCAATTTAAATACTTAAATATTCATTACCTTCTATGTTCTTATTAGTTGTACGATTTTCTCAAACTGGTTTGTTCTGTTCATCTGATTTTACTCTTCCCACTGAATAATTATTATTTTTAATATCTTGATATTTTCCTAGTCACATGTGTTGTGTCATTTTATTTTCCATGTTTTATAGATGAAGAGCTATGAAGAATCTCACAAATCTAAGAAGACTATTGCCTCTATGATCAAAGACCCTAGCAAGGAGGAGAAGAATGTCGCAAACAAAGCAAAGAAAGGAAGTAAGTTCAAGTTTAATTTACTCCAGACATTTATATACTGTTGGTGAACGAAAGAAAAGCGAGATGAGCAAACTGAAAATTGACCCAAATGGCAAAATCAGTTCAAAATTTGAGAATTGTTAAAGAATCGGTAGCTTCTATTTTGCAAAGCTTTGAGATGACAACTTTTTTTAGCATCTGTAATGCCATAAAGGACGATTCCTCATTCATTTTAAGCATAAATTCGTCTGAAATTATATTAAAATTGAATTCTTATCCTACATGAACCAGGTCATTTTATAGACTTGCATCACCTTTGAATGATCTCATATCTCAAAGAACACTTGCTGTAGCCAACAAAGTTAAGAAAGGAAGTAAACTAAAATTAAATTTTTAATCTGGACATTGCAGGGAATACATTTTAAAGGGAGTGAGAGCGATTGCTCTCCAAAAGCTCCCCTTAAATGCTTTTTGAGGAGTGATTTATTGAGCCCCTTGTAACCCCAATTTTACTACATGAAGACCCAATTTAGCTCCCCTAAAACTCTCCTTGAGAGCATCTAGGAAAGCTATCAGTAGCTCCCCTGCAAATTCTTAAATTCAATCCCTGCATTGATGTGCTATCTGTGATCAGAAAATGAAATTACTAAACTGTAACAATTGGAGAAAAATCTTATTTAATATCCATCAAAAGCTGAGAATTTATTTGTATAGTCCAGAATTACACTCCTATGATGGTGCGATATTTGGCCATTTTCTTGGACTGCTATGTACATATACATTAGCTGCGAGGAATGAGCTGAGCAAACCTCATCATGGAGTGACTGTTTGCAAAATTGTTAGATTCCTGAAATAAAAAGGTGGTTCTTTTTTCCCCCGGGACCACATGTTGTTAAGAGGTTTAAATGAATATATTGCTGTTTCACTTTTTGTTTTCATCCTCAGACAATCACAGCCTCAAGCAGGATAGAAACCATCAAAGAAACCTGAAAGAAAACAACAAACAATAGATATCTGGATCAGGTGACTCTAAGATGGGATAGAGAATTAACAACTACAACTAGATGCATTATAGAAAAAGCAATTATGTTTTCCCAAAGATCTTATATTTTAGAAAGATACCAGCAAATATGTCGTAATTTCATATAACAATGCCAGTGAAGATGATGCAATTTTCCAGTATTTTAACACGAATCTGAAATATCTATCACTTTTATCAAGACAAAACTTAAATAATTTATTCTCATTAATCATCTTTAGACAAATCTGAATCAAGCCCCCAAGCAGCCAAGAAACCAGCCAAGCAAACTGAAACGAAGGACAATGGAAGTCTGGATGAGGAGACTATCAGACGCAATAGAGAGAACTTTTTCAACCGGAACAAACCCAAGAAAGTGGAGAAATCGCCGTAAGTTGATACATGTACCAGGCATAACATTTTATTTTATTTCATATCGTGAATATTCACTCATATCAATCATTTATTTGATATTCTTTGTACAGTCAAACCTGTCTATAGTGGCCACCTAAATTGATTCCCTCCAGGTGAAAATGCATGTTATGGAACCTGTCTATAGAGGCCACCTGTCTACAGTGGCCACTTTTTCTGTTGACTGTACATGGAAGCAGTATTGTTTATTTTGATCATCTTCGATTGTGCAAAGAGATTGTAACTCTAACAAATGAAGATGTAAGATTTGGAATTTATAAAGAAATGGCCAATATTTATGTTTCAAAGTTTGCTAATGTGATTTTGTAAGGTATGCAGACCATTATGTTTGAAGAATGTAGTTCATATTAAATGCAAAATGTGCAATTTTTCACATTGAAATACACTCTAAGAAGTTCTTTTGATTTCCAAATCTTTCTGGCTGCAAATATTTTCACATCAACTGGCTACACTTATTGGAAATTTATATTCATTGCACATGAAAACCGGTTCCAATTGGATTTTCTCCTTATACCTAATGCCCCAGTCACATAGAAGCCAGGAAGCAACATGATTCAACACAACTGTTTGTTCAGAGGCAGTTAATTGTAAACTTAACAGAGAGTTTTGTTCAATTGTGTTGCTTATGGGCCTCTATGTGACTGGGGCTTTGGTACTGATCTTTTTAAATAGATTTTCAGGACAATTGCATCCAATCCACACAAGAAACAGAACATGTGGGGTATGGAAGAAAATAAACCATTCCTTTTGTTGTTTTTTTGCTTATAATCATAACAACTACACCACAGAGCATTTTTTCTGTAGGTTTTTGTTCTCAATCCCAAGTACTGATATTTGTGTTTGTATTGCAGGAAAGTTGTATCCAAGCCCAGCAAGAAGACCAGACAAGATATGACATGGGGTATGGGTGGGAAATGCTGAGGATGTGGACTCTTTGGACTGAAGCGAGAAACCCCCTCCTGGACGTTCCAGTCATTTTTTTGAATCGTAACCACTACACCACAGTGATTTTGCTATCATAGATTTGTGTCCTTAGTCCCAAATACTAATCTTCGCATTTGTATTGCAGGAAAGTTGTATCCAAGCCTAGCAAGAAGACCAAACAAGCTACAACATGGGGTATGGGTTATGCATTAGCCCTTGCATGAAGTGTCCCCTTTGGAAATTCTTTATAATTTTTAAAGGTTTGTGTCCATAGTCCCAAATACTGATCTTTGCGTTTTTATTGCAGAAAAGTTGTATCCAAGCCCAGCAAAAAGACCAAACAAGCTACAACATGGGGTATGGGTGGAAATGCTAAGGATATGGACTCTTTGGACTGGAGCGAGAAGCCCCCTGCCACCAACGGGTCCAGCGGCGCTCAGAACGGAGATAAGGAGTTTGATCTCGAGGATGAGGTAAGAATGATGGCGGTGGCAATTATCACCATTCAATGCAATTTTTAATTGTACTACATTTTTTTCTCATTTTCAGTAAGGGGAATACAAAGGAATACAATAATGCAAGCATCAAAACTTTTGAATCATGCAATAAATACTAAAAAAAATGTAATGAACTTAGGATAAATCATATTTATGAATGAGAACTATTCAATATTGCTGTTAAGGTAAGTTAGAGATATATAGTATACAAGTATTCATTGCAAGAGGTACCTCCAAAAGTGATATTTGGTGAAGGGCACAGCCCTGAAGCGAATTTATCCACATCATGCTGCACTCTAACCAGATTATGTCAAGAATTTAGTTATTGAAATGCAGTACGTGCAGCATACTGTAGGCACTGCTAAAACCAGGACGGTGTTTCACCAAATCATGCTTATAGTTACACACAACTTTCAGAAAGACTGGAGTAGTACATCAATGAGTCTTATGCGCATAGGATTCTAGATCATTCAGTGCAAGAAATGATACCAGTCGTGCATATATTCTTGCGTAACTTGGTGAAACGCCGCCCAGAATAATTATTTTACATTGTACAGCGCTCTTAGGCTTCTGATTAAGTCAGTTTAAGCACAATATAAGAACTGATAATTCTGATAAACTTCTTTATTCCATTTGGTATCACTGCTGCTCAAAAACAGTCTGCCTGGGTGGGTACCATGAAAGGAGAACTGCCAAACATCGATGGAATGAATGAAAGTGAAGACCAGATGGAAGAAGAGGAGGAAGAAGAGGAGGAGGAGGAGGTCCAGAAAGTAGCAAGCAAGCCAAAGTAAGTTCTTCTTTTGTTGTTCATCTTTGCTTTTTTTAAATGCTCTGTAAGGGGAAAATAGGCCTTCTCAGACCAAATACAATGTATGTCCCATCCAGATCAACAGTTATTTTACAACAAATTAGAATATTTTTCAGAATCACTAGAATATTTTTTTCTGTTTCAATAATGTTTATGCATTTGCTATCATATATATGCTACTTATTGAATTTGCATTGTCGAAAAATGGGTTCTTTTTTGTTTGATGTCAATTTATATGGAAAATGGTAGATTTTTTTTATTATGTTGACCGGTAAAGATTTTTTGGTCAATTTGAATGGTACTATTTTTCCTATTAATAATTCCCTGTCTATCTGTAGAGCCCAGGCTAAAGTCAGCTGCCGTTTTGGCATGTTCGACATGTTCCACGGTCTTTTCGGATAAAAAACGCTATACATAAAAACTATAGCTCCAAGATAGTCAAGATAATTTCACATAAATTTGCCAACAGAATACCGATTCTCGTTGATTGTAACCAGATTATTTTTCCATTTAAACTTGTTTTGCATTTAGAGCTCAGGCGAAAACCATCAGTCGCTTTGACATGTTCGACATGTTCCGCGGTCTTTTCGGTTAAAAAACTCTGGACCAAAAAAACCCTATATAGCTCCAAGATAGTAAATATAATTTCAAGCAACTTGCCCACAGAATACTGATTCTCGTTGATTTTAACCAAATTATTTGTTCCATTGAAACTTGTTTTGCATTTAGAGCTCGGGCTAAAACCAGTAGTTGGTTTGGCATGTTCAACATGTTCCGCGGTCTTATTGGCTCAAAAAGTCTGGACCAAAAAAAAAACACAATAGCTCCAAGATAGTAAATATAATTTCAACTAAATTGCCACAGAAGACTGATTCTCATTGATTTTAACCAGATTATTTGTTCCATTTAAACTTGTTTTGCATTTAGAGCTCAGGCTAAAACCATCAGTCGCTTTGATATGTTCAACATGTTCCGCGGTCTTTTCGGTTAAAAAACTCTGGACCAAAAAAAACCCTATAGCTCCAAGATAGTAAATATAATTTCAAATTAATTACCCACAGAATTCTGATTCTAATAAGTTTTTCCCAAATCACATTCTCTCTGGTCTGCAGAGCTCAGACTAAAACCAGCAGTCGCTTTGGCATGTCCGCGGTCTAGTCGGCTCAAAAACCCTGTACAAAAAAAACTATAGCTCCAAGGTAAGATAATTTCAAATAACTTGCTCTAAGAATACTGATTCTCGTTAATTTGAACCAAGTCATTTGTTTCATTTAAACTTGTTTTGCATCTAGAGCTCAGGCTAAAACCAGTAGCCGCTTTGGCATGTTCAACATGTTCCGCGGTCTTGTTGGCTCCAAAACTCTTGACAAGGAGACTATGGCTCCGATCTTGGACAAAATGCGGGATCACTTGACAGCGAAGAATGTCGCACGGGACATCGCTGAGAAACTCTGCGAGTCTGTCGCGACCAAGCTGGAGGGGAAGGTCCTGGGAACATTTGAGAGTAAGTCATCGTTAATTGATAACTATGAAATCCTTAGATTGGCAACATATTTTGTTTGAGGAAAATATGGTACATAGGGGTGTTTCTCAAAAGTTGCAATTGATCACAAATATATCGCATATCAGTTGGAAATTGTAACACGCATTTTCATTAACCCAAGATTTACACTTCTAACAAGACGCGCATGAAAGACTAGCAGAATTAAAGCCATTGTCACACATTAAGATATCGTTATCCAAAAGATTATCGTATCAAGATTGATGAAAAACAACAAAGAATGTAAAAATGGAGGAAATTATACAGGCACTATCAAGAGATCTGTAAAAAGTGAATAAAGCGTACCACTGTCGCTTTATTTCTGCACAGTGTCCCTATGAAAGCTATATTTTCAGGGTTTTTTTTCAGTTTATTTTATTTTCATTTCCAATCAAATCAAAATATAGTGAAAAAATAAATTACAAAGTTTCAAATCAATCAAGATACATAAATAAATTCATACATTAAAAGTAAACATGTGGTATAATAGTAGGATATAGTAGAGCTTGCAGAGTGTATACCCCTCGAAAAAATATAGAAAATAAATGTGTACAAATAAATATTATTACTATTATTATACATATATATACACGCATGAATACACAGTACACATATGAATATACAAGTAATACACAATACGGAGACAGGAAAGAGAAACAGGACAGTTACAAGTACATTACGAAGAAGGGCGAAGCGAGAGATAGAAAGGAGAGAAACTTAATATTTTCACAGCTTGTTTTTTTTTACACTATTAACCATTTTGTAGCATTGGATCTGGCATTTGAGACATTTTCAAATGAAAACAATGTTGTACAATGAAGTTGGTTTATTCATTGCATGTCTTGTTATTCCATCAAAAAAATAAACAATTGAGGTTTTATTGATTGATACATACAATGCAGAAAACAGAACATTGCAACTCAATGAAATCACTTTGTTTAATTTTGTATCAACAGGAGTAACATCAGTCGTGAAAGAAGCATTGCAGGAATCTCTCGTGCAGATCTTATCGCCACGGCGACGGGTGGACATCCTCCGTGATGCACTGGACGCTAAGGCTCGCAACAAGCCATTCTCCATCACGTTCTGTGGGGTCAATGGTGTTGGAAAATCTACTAATCTTGCCAAGGTATGTTTACGAAATTTTTGCATCTCATAGATTTATTTCTTATTTTTCAATTTGCTTTCATGAATGTTTTTTTAGTATGACAATCATTTTCGAATATTCAAAGGTCATGTTTCGATAGAATACTATGATTTTTTTTCTTTGATATGACTTTTTAAAGTTTATCTGCTCCTCAACTTTGAAGGAAAATAATAATAATACTGTAGTAATAATATATACAATTTATATAGAGCACATATCCACTCTCACTACTGAGTGCTCAAGGCGCTTTACATTATCCATCCTTATCCACCTAGCATCTTGGAAATGTCATTTATTTGTGACTGAAAGTTAAAACTTACATTATGATTGTCCTCACTTCAGTACATTTGTCCATCAAAGCTTGCACAAATTAAAGAAATTAGATAAAGAGATCTGCTTGAACTGCTTATCTGGTATTGGAAAACTGTGGAGTATTTAAATGAAGTTGAGATCTTCTTTACTACAAAATGAAGAAGTCAAAAGCCAATACTGACTCAAACGCTTCAAAAATATAATCACATCTGTTATCAAGAGAAACGTAAAATATGATTTTGTATCTATCCCTCTCTCAAATAGATCTGTTTCTGGTTGATTGAGAACGGATTCCGAGTTTTGATCGCGGCCTGCGATACCTTCCGTGCTGGGGCAGTGGAGCAGCTGCGAACACACATGCGCCATCTCAACGCTCTGCACCCCCCAGAGAAACATGGTGGCCATGCCCCCGTACAGCTCTACGAGAAAGGTTATGGGAAAGATGCAGCCGGGATCGCAATGGAGGCCATCAAATTCGGTAAGGATTTTGAGATCTTTTTCATTTGCACAACACAATTTTTTATATGTGGGACAAGTTCAGATGAGNTGCAGAAAACAGAACATTGCAACTCAATGAAATCACTTTGTTTAATATTTTGTATCAACAGGAGTAACATCAGTCGTGAAAGAAGCATTGCAGGAATCTCTCGTGCAGATCTTATCGCCACGGCGACGGGTGGACATCCTCCGTGATGCACTGGACGCTAAGGCTCGCAACAAGCCATTCTCCATCACGTTCTGTGGGGTCAATGGTGTTGGAAAATCTACTAATCTTGCCAAGGTATGTTTACGAAATTTTTGCATCTCATAGATTTATTTCTTATTTTTCAATTTGCTTTCATGAATGTTTTTTTAGTATGACAATCATTTTCGAATATTCAAAGGTCATGTTTCGATAGAATACTATGATTTTTTTTCTTTGATATGACTTTTTAAAGTTTATCTGCTCCTCAACTTTGAAGGAAAATAATAATAATACTGTAGTAATAATATATACAATTTATATAGAGCACATATCCACTCTCACTACTGAGTGCTCAAGGCGCTTTACATTATCCATCCTTAGCCACCTAGCATCTTGGAAATGTCATTTATTTGTGACTGAAAGTTAAAACTGACATTATGATTGTCCTCACTTCAGTACATTTGTTCATCAAAGCTTGGACAAAATGAAAAAAATGAGTAAAGAGATCTGTCTAATTGCTTATCCGATAATGGAGAATTGTGGAGTAAAATGAAGTTGAGCTCTTCTTTACTACAAAATGAAGAAGTCAAAAGCCAATACTGACTCAAACGCTTCAAAAATATAATCACATCTGTTATCAAGAGAAACGTAAAATATGATTTTGTATCTATCCCTCTCTCAAATAGATCTGTTTCTGGTTGATTGAGAACGGATTCCGAGTTTTGATCGCGGCCTGCGATACCTTCCGTGCTGGGGCAGTGGAGCAGCTGCGAACACACATGCGCCATCTCAACGCTCTGCACCCCCCAGAGAAACATGGTGGCCATGCCCCCGTACAGCTCTACGAGAAAGGTTATGGGAAAGATGCAGCCGGGATCGCAATGGAGGCCATCAAATTCGGTAAGGATTTTGAGATCTTTTTCATTTGCACAACACAATTTTTTATATGTGGGACAAGTTCAGATGAGGTATTCAAAGTTTTACTGGTTAGAAAGTGAGGGTTTGTTTCGTAGGAATGGGATTTCTTCACACAACATAATAATTAAGCGAAACATTTTTCTTGTTGTATTCTGACACCAAATGCGATTCAATGGAACTGTATGAATTTTCAAACATGTTTTAGGAAGATGAAGGTTGTTGTAAGGGTTAGGGCAGACTCATTAGCCAGAGGAGAAATATGGTCACGCCTGCACGCAACTCTATGAGAAAGGGTGCAGCTGGAATTTTTTTGCACAACATTTTGCACAACACAATTTTCTATATGTGGGGCAAATATAAATGGTGCATTCAACAGGGTAACTGATTGGAAAGTGAGAGCTTGTTTCATAGGAATAGGATTTCTTCACACAAAATAACAGTTCACCAGAAATTATTTTCTTATTGTATTCTGACACTACCTCTGAACATGATTCAATGGAACTCTATAAGGGAGATCAGTGATGGATGGATAAAGGGCAGCATAAAAAATACATGATGGCAAACAGCGAATAGCCCACTAAACCTTAGAAATAACCACTGTTAGCTTCTAAATAGCCCCTACAAAATGTATTCAGGTGGCTATTTGTCAGGAGGAAAATATAAAAAGAGCGCTTCCTAATGAAAAACGTATCTCGTACCCTGATGAAGGGTTTATGCAGATTCAACTGCAAGAGAAAGACAGTGGCCACACCTCTGTCCAGAAGTGTTTCGTCAAAGGATGCAGCAGTTACCCTCGAGTTTGGCAAAGAATTTTAATTTTTTCCAGTCAGGGAAAAATCAGGGATTTTGATACAATATTCTTCTGGTAATTTAGGATGCATCAAAATAGGTTCAAATGAGTGGATTTTGTTGACAAAAATATCATGTAATTTTGAAAATTCACCACAGAAAAATATTAAGGAATTTCATTGTTCTCAAATAGGGGGAATCTTTATTGATGGTAAAGAGAGATTCATTCACTAAATCCTTGCCACAACTGTCAGCCTGGACACTTCTTTTCTAAACACTCATCCGGCATTACTAGAGAGCACTCACAAAAACTCTTTAAGAAACAATACAGACTTAGGGGGTGTTGTTCAAAATCAACGGCAAGTCAACTGCAACTTTGCAAATTGTAATGCGCATTTTCATTTGCGCATGGTATGCACATTTAACAAGGCGCGCATGAAACAATGATTTTGATGGGAACGTTCTGATCAACCGCAACTTGCGATCAATTGCAACTTTTGAACAATGCCCCCCTTAGTCTCAGAGGGCATTTTTTCAGCCAGAGAATTATTGCGGAATGGAACAAACTACCCCAATCCGTGGTGAATGCAATAAGCTTGACAATTTTCAAAATGAGCCTCGACATCAATTGGTCAGGCCACCATAACCAAATTTGAGTATCCAACTCTGGCTTGCATGTCCACTCAGTTTTAAGAAGTCTGATAATAGATAAAGTGACCAGAAGAACTGCAGGACTACCTATGACTTCTGTATAATGCTGATGCTGATGAATTACTTTCTTTCTTCACTCTAGCCCGAGACTATCGTTTTGATGTCGTGTTGATTGACACTGCTGGTCGTATGCAAGACAATGAACCTCTTATGAGGGCTCTATCCAAGGTAAGATATTGGTCCTTTGGAAATTGATTTTGCAAAACATTTGTTACAGCAGCTGAAACGTCACTATATTAACGTTGTACGTTTGCATATCGTGAGACAACTGATCAACTCTCATAGATTTCTTCACCACGATGAACCTCTTTCAAACCGTACATTTATTTTAGTTGGTCAGTTTTCGTAGTGGCTCAAAACTGTGATCATATATGCGCCTGGCAGGGATGATCTGATAAGATTTAGGATCCATTTGGTCAAAAGTCAAAGGTCACAGGGTCATGAAATACATGAAAGTTGGTATAATTGTGATAAGGAATGAATGGTTATGCTTGTAAACTTAAAACTTTGGCTTTGCAGATAGGAAGTATAGTATAGTATAGTATAGTATAGTATTTATTTTCCGATTCAAATAAAAAGAAACAAAACAAAAATACAAACAAAATGAATTATACAAATACTTGATTATATACATGATAAAACAAAAATATGAATCGGCTGGAATCCCATTCAGCAGTGCCAGGCACGACACTACTGGTCTTCCATGGGATCCAGGTGAAACATAAA
>BQKZ01003828.1:62485-72639 GCA_036244855.1 Temnopleurus reevesii
CGTCACACTCAATTTGCATACTGCCGTTGAGCGAGTAGCGTAACAGAAGTTAAGAGCAACGGAGGGAATAAGGACGGGTTAGCAAGAACGCAGGAATCTGACGAATTCTCCCGTCGTTAAGCCGCTCCGTTGTCGAGCGTAAACTCGGGAGTGTCATATTAGGACCGGACGATTTGTCCGGCTTCAATCGGATTGTCTTTATTCCGTTTTCATCTCATATTTCAACTCGTTTCTCCCAATGACAGGTATTATCATCAGAACTGTCAACAAATGACAAACGGAGAGCTGGAACAAGACTATCACATGTTCAAACGGAAGAAGGTATAAAACTACACATAGGGGTGTTGTTCAAAAGTTTAAATTGGTCGGAACGCGCCAATCAAAATCATCGTTTCATGCGCGTCTTGTTAAATGTGCATACCGCGCGCGAAGAAAAATGCGCGTTATAAGTTGCAATCTTGCCGTTGATTTGCAGTTGATTTTGAACAACAAACCCATAGACTGGGATAAATGTACTGTCCATATACTATCCACTTTATTAGTGGGTTTTCAATATTGATGGGCAGAAGCTTGTGGATGGTAGAAAATAAACGCGCATCTGACATGCACACCATTTGTTGCGCATATCAGATGCGCCGTGTTTTCTACCGTTACAAGCATCCGTCCATTGATTTAAAAAAAACCCACTGTGGTCAAATTCTAACCAATGAGAGCAAATCCCATCATAAGTTGATCAAATGTTTGCCAATAGGTACTTCATCGACAGTATGTTGCCCAAAGATTGGTAAAATTTTGACCAATAAACTAAAAGGGTGTTGCTAAAAAAGTTGCATAGTTTCATGTGCGTCATGGTATTAAGCGTAAACAAGGTAATGAAAATGAGCGTTTCAATTTCAACTGATTTTCAGTTGATCAGTTGCAACTCTTTTTATAGTAACATCCCTTCAGAGAAAATATATGAAATGCGTTATTATTTTTTGTAACAAATATTCATTGGTTCTATGGAATTTACAGAACTACTTCTGAAAGACAATTCAGAATACCATACATTCTTACCATATTACTTATCAATGTAGAAGTGCCATTATGTCAATCTAATCGATATGCCTATGCACCTTACTTTTCTGATATAGATATTTAACGCTTATTTTTTTCATATATCACATTTTTCTACAACAAGTCGTCACCGCTTTTACGAACCGGCATACTAGCGAGAGGTGGTTGCACGAACCAGTCGTAGCAATTCAATTGAAATAAATGCCATTGAAATAACTTTAATTTAAGCGAAATGACATTGTATTTGACGGTATGTCGGGTTTTCTATATACGTGTTAAAGCAGCGCCCCCGTAGTTACTGGCCAGTTCGTAAAAACGCTGACGATTATAATTGGGAACTACGATAAGTTTATTCTAATTTTCCTTCCTTTACAGTTAAAAACTTCTGGGATATGATTTTCGGCGACAAAGAGGAGGTAAGAGTTTAAAAGAAAATAGTTTTAGGCTGTCGTCACAAAGTGCAATAAAAGGTAACATTACAGATTATTGAAGATAGTTGATCAACTCACAAAGTGCAATAGTTTTACGTTCGCACATTGTGAGGCAACTGATAAAATCTCTTCAACATTTTTTTTTAATTCTTCACCATAATGAACCGCTTTCAATGCATAACATTATAGTTATCTTACGCTCTACCTCTATTAAAGCCCTAAACTAAATACTATTCAGGTGACGACCATTTCAACATCTTCAAAATGGCTTGTAAAATTTCCAATTGGTTCGTCATTTAACATCTGGGCTTCTACAGTATAATTTTGCATTTCATGAGTATTTCCATGTGTTTCATAAAGCTGGGCGTAGATCTACGTACCCTCCCATACCATAAGTATTGCAACATAGCAAAATTACCTTCGTTTTCCATTGATTCACCTGTCGTATTTTTCTTATTTTTCCTTAAATGTGAAAAAAGCACAAATATCTATGGTTGAAATTAAAGTGTCATACACGGTTTATGAAGTATATAGGGTAAAACCATTCTTAATTCAGTTATGCCCGAGGTACCAAAGACCAAAGACGACAAAGGAAGAAAATTGCAATGTCTCGACTTGCAGATTAGTCAACGGCTTCTCGCAAAAATTGTTTTCACTTTCTTTAAATTGAACATATTCCATGACTTGTTGACTTCTGCTAACAAAAAGTATAAAAATCTATACCCCATATAATGTAAAATAGAATAGCCAACCTTAGTTGAAGACGTCACTCTCAGTTCCTTCAGGCTGCAGGGCATGTGTTTGTTATAAATTTATGGGACATCGTGTATTGGCCATTAGGTTTTGAGAATGAGTAACATAATTCCAAAAAGTTATCGTTCTTGAGTACAGAAACTAATTCTGAGATATTGTATAATCTTTTCTCTTCATATGGCCAGTGCATGATATTGATTTATACGTGTGTCCTGAAGAAATTAAGAGCGGGTCAATGTTGCAATACTTATGGCATGGGAGGGTATGGCTCTACGAACGACCACCCGACCCTTCCCTTTTATCGGTGCGATTCAATGCCAGGGGTTATCATTGATGATGAGAAAGGGTCACCAGTCGTTCGAAGAGTCGTGCGAAGATATCCGCACAGCTTTAAGAAACATATCCCTGATGTGTTGTAAGAGTTTTGGTCATTACTTTTACTCAGATATTCTCTTTTTTGTTTGAATCGTATTTAAATATCATAAAGGCCGACACACAACTGCGTTTTAAGCCTGCGTCGGCCTACCGTTTTTGGAAATTAAAACGCTCTCTTGACGCACAAAGACGCTGATCGTACGGTGGACTGACGCTCGGCCTACGCAGGCTAAGAGTGCAAATGTGTGAGCCGGCCTTAAGTCTGCGTCACGCCTTTGCGTTTTAAGCCTGCGTTGGCCTACCGTTTTGGGGGAAATTAAAACGCTCCACGCACAAAGACGCAGATCATACGGTGGACTGACGCTCGGCCTACGCAGGCTAAAAGCGCAAAGGTGTGAGCCTGTCTCAAGTCTGCGTCCCTTGACGCACAAAGACGCAGGTCATGCGGTGGACTGACGCTCGTATGCTCGTTGAGCGCAAGTCGAGCGTCAGTCCACCGTCTGATCTGCGTATGCTGTCCGTCAAGGGAGCGTTTTTAATTTCCAAAAAACGCAAGGCCGACGCAGGCTAAAGACGCAAAGGTGTAACGTAGGCTTAAAGAAGGGCCGTTAAAACTTCGTAAAAGATATTGTTTATCCAATACACATAGGCTTACTGTATCAAATTGCCGTTTAGTTGATGTTGATTTGAGAATAGAGACACATTCTAAAGCCATTTTAAACTTTTTTTTTTATTATTATTGTTTTTTTTTTTATTGATGTCAGGTCGAATTGAGTGAATTCTACGATACGATAAGGACGATCATCGGGAGAGAGCCGCGGTGTCCGCTGGGCAGACTAGCCTCTTTCTTTACATGTACGTATACAGAGATGCCAACCATTCAGAAATTAGTCTTTAATTCATATATTGATTTAACTGATAGATCAGTTTTAGGAGAGATGGCGCTTCAGATATTTAACTAATTTGTGAGCTGCACAAAAACTATTACCATAATGCAATTTGTCAATGACAAATTAGAGCATGTTCATAGTTTGTTTGAATAGAATCGATCAAGAAATGGCTTAGTTATCGCAAAATGAAAAGTGACGACAGCATCGTTTTCCCCGAACACAACATGCTTCACGTACAAAATGAATGCAAACTCACACACAGCAGACAATACCATCGATCACTCCGCCCATTCTGTGCAGGTGGGCCGGCGTGTGCATCATTTACCGCACCGTATAGAAATAACGGATGATTGGCATGTTTGGAGTAAAATGCGCCAGAACCTGCGAAAATATTCTCCTAATTTCATACACAGGTATATTTAATCATATAAAACAGCTTATGGATACATAAGCTCGTTTCACATCACTTTCTGCATTCCGAACATTACGAATCTATACCTTTAACGATAAACCCTATATTCCCTTGAATAACAAGTGCGCACCTGATATGCGCATCATTTGTTGCGCACATCTGATGCGCGCTCGTGTTCTAACGTCCACAAGCCCCCGTCCACCGATTTCGAAAAACGCGTTAAAGCGGATCCGAAATGATGGGTGGAAGGAACGGAGGTTCTCTACTGCTTCCCCTTTAACAGTTTCTATCAGTGAAATTTCACATTAATTAGAAAACAAACTTCCATTTTTTAAACCGAATTTTAGACTGCTCACGTCGTTATATTTCCAACCGAATAATGAATGTATATTTTAAGGAGACAATTAGAATCCCCAAATCCAATTACTACATTGTATTCTTTTCAGAAATTGGGAAATTATAGTTTTTCTTGATTATTGGGCCTTAATTCATTTCCAATGCTCTGATTTTTCATTTTGTTTGTTTTAGGCGATTATATCGAACCTTTAAATTTTGACCGGTTCGCAAAAATCCTCGACGCAAATAACGTTCAAACTGCCCACGACAAACTTCTCTCCGGTTCTGCCACCAACATATCGCAGTTTCTTAAAAGCCAGATTCGGATTGGTCATTTACGGGAAGCTATACCGCAAGGGGATTCGAATGAACCAATCAGGGCGCTCGATGCAAGAAGGAGGACATCTAGCAACGACTCCCTGTCATCGCCACGACTGACGCTTTCTCCACGCAGTGAAAATGGTGACGAAAGCACGACGCCACGACTCGGCAGCCAATCAAATGTTTCCAGCTCGCAGTGGTTGAAAGTTAAAGTGGAACATTGGTTTCGAGAAGTAAGTATGAGACTTTCATCCATTTCTATTCAGCATGTTTCCCAAAATGTTACTTTTGTTTGTATAGACTAATGCCCCATTCATCGCATTATTTTGTTATTCACTTATCCGTTTGACTAAAAAATTATGCATCGATTATAAGGCCAATTTTAAGCAGCTAGCCCCATTACATATATTTTAAGAATAATAAATATGTTCGCTACAACATAAATACCAAACAACATTCTTATAAAGTTTCTGATGTAACAGTTATCACAAGACTAAAATCAAAATAAGAAACACAATTATATAGGTTTTCCTCAGTTAACATGGTTAATTTGAAACTATTTTCATAATAATCTAGTTTTGATTTGGCGCAGGATGTATTAGATGCGTGTGCATCATATTGGAAGATCGAATCGCTGAATTGTTTGAGAACAGTAAAGATTTGGCAGGGAAAACATGTACTTAAGTTTCAGTTACTAACTATTTTCATTCCTCTCTCTCTCTCTCCCAATCTCTCTTTATCCTTCTTTCTCTGTCTCTCTGTCTCTCCCTCCCCCTCTCTCTATCTCAACCATCCTTTCTGTTACACAGGTTGACCGGTTGTACAGGTAAGGAGTTTCATTTCTCATTATAGGAATGTTAAAAAACTATGTATTTCTGAAATATTAGCATGTATTTATTGGGAACAAAATGACGATAGCATAGCAAAGTCAACATATTGAAGGCTCGTGTACTCTTACGAGATGTGCTCTCGCACATTGTCGTTTTCGGGGAGTCAATCGTCACCGAAATGAAAAGAAAAGTTGTAAATTTCAATAGGGTCTGTTTTAAGAGCGGAAGATGGCGCTATTTATATTTTGACAATTTTTCAATTTGGGTAAAATTGCAAACCAAGGAAAAGTCTCTAACCGAATAGTTGAAACGCTCCTTAAGGCCGAATCACACCTTTGCGTCTTCAGCCTGCGTTGGCCTACCGTTTTTGGAAATTAAAAACGCTCCCTGGACGCCCAGCATGCGCAGATCAGACGGTGGACTGACGTTCGACTTGCAGTCGACGAGCGTACGAAAAGCGTCAGTCCACCGTTAAACCCCGGGTTTTTTAAACCCCGGGTGTACCGCTTTGTATCAAGGTTATTTCACTGGGATATCATCAGAACCATAGCTGATGACACCCCAGCTGAGAGGTCGCACTCCCGTTACAATACAGCTAGCTACATGAGCCCAAGTCGTTTAGCTGAATGTCTTATTCGCACGAATAGAGTCTCTGTATTAAGATTCTTCCATGGGGATATCACTAAAGAGCGCTACTTAGAGCGCACTCCCGGTACTTTCTTGCTTTCATAAAGCTGCATGAATTCAAGCCGTCTCTGCCGTGTCTGCGTATCTTATTACGGAGCTTTAGCTAACAATACGGTAGGACAGTCAGGACGTTATTTCTCAAGCGCGGGATAATCTAGCGGGCGTTATCAACCTTAGCGGCCCGCTACATTATCCCGCGCTTGAGAAATAACGTCCTGATCGGCCCTACCGTACTGTATGCTAAAGCTCCGTATTATCAAAATAGCCCAACGTACGTGCCTTTAGAATAACCAAAACCAGGATAAAGTAGTTACTTTTTTTAAGGAAGTCAATACATTTTCCTATTTACAATAAGGTTCTTTCACGGGGACATCACTAAAGATGAGGCTGAGGCCCTTCTTAGAGGGCGCACCCCTGCTGCCCTACATCTGTACAAATCCAAGCCGTGTTTGCGTGTCTTATTATCACGATTACAGTTTAAAAGAGCTTATTTTGCCTTTGAAATAACGATAAGCAAAGTAAAGTAGTTACTTAGGTGCGTTTCATCAATTGTTTCTCTTTGTATCAAGGTACTTCCACGGGGACATCACTAAAGACGAGGCTGAGGCACTACTTAGAGGGCGCACTCCCGGTACATTCTTGCTCCGTTACAGCTGTACGAATCCCAGCCGTCTCTGCGTATCGTTCGTCCACTCCATACCCATCAGTGATAACAACAGCTGGAGGGAGCAGGTCCATAGACGTGACGTCATTCTGCACCATGAACTTCTATGCACAAGTAAGGATGTTATCATAATGTTACTGTCGAGAGATGCTAGTCTACAGGAAGTTTGGGGCATGCTTTTGAAAAAGCTTGTAACCCTCTAAGAAATGTCTAGTGTATGTATCATTTTTCAAATTTATAGGGATAGACAATACTGTTTGAATGCAAATGTAGCTTTCAGTTTGGGTACAGGACACTGTCACCTCCAGGGCCCCGTAACATAAAGGTTTGCGATTAATTGCTAATCTGATAGCGATTGATATCAATCGTAAGTCTATGGCAAATCATGTACTAAAGTTGGCAATTGATCGCAAAATCAAATAGCGATTAATCGCAAACCTTTATGTTACGGGGCCCTGGAAATGTTATTATATTTGGACCACTAATTAGGGTGTAATAATGTTTTTTTTCACATAAGTGCAACGTGTTACGAAATACTTGTATTTAAAAAAGGTGCTGTAATTGTGTGGTTCGAACCCGCGCTACGAAGGATCGTTTGATTCTAAGTCAGACGATTTAACAACTACCAATTGAGCTGTGTATCCGTTCTTATTGAGCGATGGACATAAGAACATTAAAACTGCCACGAGTGGATACTTTGAAATGTATGAGAAATATATCGTCATCGTTCTCGTAAACGGAATCAATATTTGATGTCTGATGATCCATCCACTGGACAATATCAGTAGATAGCTCAGTCGGCAGGGCGTTTGACTGGAAATATCAAAAGTGATCTCTCTAGACGCGGGTTCGAACCTCACAGCTTCCGTTATTTCCGAAATATTTTGTAAAATCTTGCACACCGAGGGAATGGAGTAATATGGCACCTTTTTTAGATAAGTAAGATTTCACCCCAAAGAGTGCCCCCAGTGTTGCAAAGTTCAATATCGCCCCAAATTTAATAAACTCCTCAAAAAAAGTTTCTAAGTTTACGGATACATGGCATAGATATGGGAAATCTATATTCATATCGTTTTATATTACTGGAAAGAGTATTTTGTTATCTAAAGAATGACACCAAATTTGTTTCCAGAGGTTATTTCACAGCTGAGTAATTCCCTTTGAAGTATAAAAAAGTATGGAAGCAAAAGCTGCAAATCAGTAATTTATCTATTGTAGTCACGTTCTTAAACTATGGATTTAAATGGATACAAGCCTGTGAATGGAAAGTTCGATGAATAAAATAACGAATAATCAATGCTAATCAACCTGTAAAGATGTTTATTAAAATGACTGGTAACAATCTAAAAATTTCACCTGAAAAAAAACTCATTTATTCATTATTTCACTCTTTAATTAATCGTTTCTTCCTGCTCTTGCACAATTTTATTCATTCAAAACCACATTTTAATGGTGACACTACAGCAAGTCAATTACAAATTTTGCAGTTTTTACTCTCTTACCCTTGTTAATTTCATAGGGAATTGCTTAGCAGTGAAATAACATCTGTAAATAAATGAGATGTCATTTTTTAGATGATAAATCACTCTTTTCAGTGATATTGCTCGATAAACTTAAATTTCCAAACTTTTTTTGAGGAGTTATATAAACACAATAATTGTAACTGTTATCATTTGCATATTTTCCCTCTTGGTTAGATGTAAAGGAAGTGACAAGTCCAAGACAAGGTGGTGATATCAGAAGACGATTCAGCTGTGATGATCTCAGCCCAAGAAGAGAAAGAAAAATAGCACCAAACGGACAGAAAGGTAAACACTTAACTGCTTCTTATAGCGTACAACCGTTGTGTACAAAGAACGCATAGGCCCATATTCTGATGTCAGGTTTAACTTAAACTAGAGTTTAAATATGTGGTTTAAGTGTGGGTAGCCAAAAGAGGTTTGAATCTATAACAGTCGATGTTTAATTTACCAGCACATTTGGCACTCATAGTATTTGAAACTGTCTTGGAATAAAAACTTCAATATTTTCTACATTATTAGAGCATGGGAGAAGAGAGCAGTTAACATAAGAATCATTCATTGTAAATAAAGTTTTAGCACTTTTTGCTACCCATACTTAAACCACAGATTTAGACCAGGGTTAACTTAAACCTCGCCATCAGAATACGGTCCATAAAATTTGCACCATCTATAGTAAGAGTGAACCCACATATTCGTTAGCCTTCGTTCATCCCAATGTCAATTAGTGTGAGGAGGCTTTTTACACTTGAACATCTAATCTTACAATCTGGATTGAAATCAGATAAATAATGAATTATCTACCCTTGGAAAGAATTTCCTCTTTTTTTTGAACAGGGGAGTGGCTATTTAAAAAAGAATGTAGATGCCGTTATGATGAAGGTACGATAGCTAAAGACCAGTCTGCAGACACAGACTATTGGCATTCGGTGCGTGCATATGCAGAGCATGATACTGCAATCGCAGACTATCGTGGAAAACTGAAGCCAAGGGTCTGTACTTGCAGACTAGCTAAAGACAATACTGTTACATGAGAGTAAGCCATTAGGTCAGTTACATTTTCATTAAGCCCCGGTCACATAGGGCTTCGGAAGCAACACGATTCAACACGACTCTCTATGAATTAACAAAGAGCCGTGTTGCTTCCGGGCCTCTGTGACTGGGGCCTCAAAACCCTCTCTTCCATTATAGAGATTTTAATACAATACCATTTCAATAGTTGATATGTTGGGATTGATTTTTATTCATACAACACAATCCTAACCAGGCTGAGTACAGAATAGACAAAGCAACTGGACAAGGTAAACAACTCCATTCAGACTTTAACAATAGCTGGATCAATCAAAAAGAGAGTAATTTCCCTGTTTATCAAATGACCAGGTATGATATCTGGGCCCCTATAACATAAAGTTTTGCGATTAATCGCTAATTTGATAGCGATTGATATCAATCGCAAGCCTATGGAAAATGTGCAATTGATTGCAAAATCACAATAGCGATTAATCGCAACCTTTATGTTACGGGGACCAGTGCTGCATTTCTTTGCAAAATTAGGGGGTTCCTTCTGTGCTTTACAACTATTGTGAAGACTTGAATAGACGTTGTTTATTTTGTCCAACATCTTTGTCTGTTCTGTTAACTGTGAGTGTCCTTTCGTAATCTTACATCTCTTTGTGAAAGAAACATCTCTAGAATACCGTCATCGAGCTATTTGTTTCAAATACCGTATATAGATATATATATATATATATTTCCTTTTGTTCCCCACAGCGTTCAGTGCCCTTCATCAGATGCTTAAATCAGGTGCGTTGCTCGAAGACAGTCTGACATCATCGGGGAGACTCCTGCCAGATATAGCAAGATGACCGATTTCCAGCAA